>JAJHUR010133786.1:0-10722 GCA_027495735.1 Lutjanus campechanus
CTCCTGCTCTCATCCAATCCCCTCGCTCTAGTTGACACTCCCCCGAGAGCTGCTCTGACTCCCCGTGCTCCGCGTTCCGCCTCGTCCCCGCCCCCTTCAACGTTATAAACTTTCTGCAACAACTGCTGAGTAGCAGCAACAAGTGCTAGAAGACAGGTCAATATAATGTTGGCTCAACTACAGTTATTATTTACTTGTGTGTTTCTTGCTTTTCACTGTAGTTTCAACTGTTTCAACTGTTCATCCCATGCTCCAGCTCATCTGTCTCCCCTGCGCACGGCGGGGAATTCAGTGCTGCCGAGGTGTGTGTCTAGCTGAATCGGGCTTGTTTTTAGTCAAGCGGCTGACGCTGGACGTTTCACTTCCTATAAATTCTCCAGCATAAAAGTCCGTCATTATTTCTTTAATTAAAGGCTTTTATTGTGAAGCAGCAAACTCAGGAAGTGTTGTCTTCATCAGCAGTAACTTAACTGGAATCCTATCAGTTGAAAGCGACCGTGAAGAAACGGTAAAATAAAGAAATAAAGCAGGAACCTGAAAGTATACACAGCGATACAGGAGAGAAACTAAACTTCCAACCACAGAAATCAAGCTCTGGTAGAGGTGGTGTGTCTGGGAGACTCCAGAGAGCACAGAGGGGAGGGGTGTGTGTGTGTGTGGGCAGGATGCTTTTTTCAAATTTTTCTCAACGTCTCAATCTTTCTCAACTGATTCTCAAATCGTATACTACAGCTTTAAGTATGTACTGCAGTATGTAATCTACTTAGTTACTTTTAAACCCATAGTTGAGTACTGAGTACAATTTGAATGTCAAAAATTGCACGTATCACACCAGTCTTTAAATCTGGGGATAAGAATGATCTGAGCAACTACCAGCCAATATCAATCTTGCCTACTCCCTCCAAGGTTCTGGAAAGAGTAGTTTACAACAAACTCAACAGCTATCTTGACAAGCTAAATATCATTGTCCCATCCCTGTATGGATTCAGAAAGGAAAATACTACATATATGGCAGTACTTGACTTAACTGATAAAATCCATGATGCAATAGAGAAAGGCGACTACGGTATTGGCATTTTTTTGGACTTGTCTAAAGCTTTTGATAGCATTAAGATTGACATCCTAATCAATAAACTACAACACAATGGTATTAGAGGCCTAGCGCTAGATTGGTTCCGCAGCTACCTGTTCGGAAGACATCAATATGTCTTCATTAACAACCATAAATCATCATACAAACCCATCAATCATGGAGTTCCCCAGGGTTCTATCTTAGGGCCGCTCCTCTTCATCTTGTACATAAATGACTTTGTTAATTCCTCGTCCGTACTAAATAAAATATTATTTGCCGATGATACAAACTTGTTTTTTTCCCACAAAAATCCAAATACACTTGAACAGATCATAAATAGTGAGTTAGTGAAAATAGACACATGGTTTAAATGCTACAAACTCTCTCTCTAAATATCAATAAAACAAACCACATTGTGTTCCACTCTCATAAAAAAATGACATTAAACAAATTTGCCCAAAAATAAACGGACAAAACATTCAAAGAGTCTGCTCTACAAAATTCCTGGGGATCCACATTGATGAGTTCCTTAATTTTAAAAGACATATTGATGATCTCACAACTAAACTGTCTAAATATGCTGCTCCGTTCTTTAAGTTGAGACATTATCTTCCACTCTCTGCATTTCTCATCCTGTACAAATCTTTGCTTGAACCTCACTTACAATACTGCAATATCATATGGTGTAACACATTTCCAACTCATTTAAAAAAGCTTGGGATACTCAAAAAAAAAAAGTCATACGCGCCTTAACATGGTCTGAGTTTAACGCTCCCACCAAAATGATTTTCCACTGCTAAAATCTTCTGAGGCTTACTGAGTACAACTACTTTCAGAATGCTTGTGTAATGTACCAGACTGTCCACAAACTGAACCATAAACTATATGACCTCATCCCAATCTGTGCTCCTAGGCACACCTATACCACCAGGAATAAAAAGGACCACAGATTTGGAATGAACTTGATGAAACACTAAAAATGCCACATGCCATCTCCATTTTCAAGGCAAAACTAAAAATTCAACTTCTGGCAATGTATGTTTAATGTGCTGATTAATAATTGTATGAATACCTGTATACAGTAAAACACACAACGAGAACATAGAGAACTAGACTGACTGACTGAACAAACGAGTCTATGATCTGGCAGTGTGGTGGAGTTGAGGCCCAGTATATATAGCTGGTTGATTGTGAGGCGATGCAGCTTGGCCTCTGACACCTGCACACCTGATCCCACTCCTGCAATCAAGCACACAGACACACACACAGACCTTTGTTAGGAAAAGGCAGTGGGCATGGCAGTACCGCCCCCTCTACGGGCGCTGCCTGGCGCATGTCCAGGCCTGTCAGGATGCCGCCGTTGGAAGTCCCGAACAAGAGTCGAGAATGTGACGACGGGGGATGCAACAGTGCTCTTCGGGACCATAACCCTCCGAGTCCACCAAGTACTGCAACCCACGGCCACAACGGCGCACATGCAGTCCTGGCTTGCCTCCAGACCTTGAAGCAGCGGTACATACAGTATGGGCTTGGACAGATGGGACATCCAGTTCCAGTTCTTGAGTAGGAAACAAGGGTGGTTGATAACCAAGGCAACAGAAAAAAGGTGACATACTGGAAGAGGCAAGGTGTGCGCATATTCCACTCAGGGAAGCAGGGAGCTCCAGGAGGAGGGATTGGAAAAGGTGACACAGCGGAGTGCGGTCTCCATCTCCTGATTAACTCTCTGTTTGGCCATTAGATTGTTGATGGTACCTGGAGAAGAGGCTGCTAGGGGCTCCCAGGGCAGAACAGAAGACTCTCCAAACCTGTGAGGTGAACTGCGGACCTCGGTCAGAAACAATGTCTGAGAGCAATCCATGGAGGCAGAAAACATGCTCAACCAAGAGGTTGGCAGTCTCCCGAGCAGAGGGCAGTTTGGGTAAGGCAACAAAATGAGCTGATTTAGAAAAACGGTCAATGATGGTAAGAATGACAGTTTTACCGTTAGAGGGGGGAAGACCTGTGATGAAATCCACAGCAATATATGACCAGGGGTGATGCTTGAGTTCCTTGAAAGCAGATTCTGCTTCGGAGGTCCAATGAAAGGGGGAGGAGGTGGAGGTGGGAGCACTGAGGGGAGCAGCAATGCTTCTGTAGTTCCTAATGAATCTCCTGTAGAAGTTTGCAAACCCCAGAAAGTGCTGCAGCAGTTTGCGATTGGTGGGTTCCTTCCATTCAGTGACTGCAGAAACCTTGGCAGGATCCATCTGCACCTCTGCCTCTGCAATGATGTAACCCAGAAAAGATTTTGGGTACATGAAATTCACATTTATCTGCTTTCACAAACAATTTGTTCTCAAGGAGGCGCTGAAGGACCAGACACACATGCTGCTCATGCTCAGAGATGTTTTTAGATAAAATCAGAATGTCATCCAAATATACAAACACAAACCGGTTGAGCATATCTGGGACGACATCATTTACAAGTGCCTGGAACACAGCAGGTGCATTAGTTAAACCAAACGGCATTACCAGATCCATTCATCACCCTCACGAATGCGGACGAGGTGGTAGGCATTGCGCAGGTCCAGTTTAGAAAACACAGGCTCCATGCAGAGGGGCAAAGGCAGAACTGATTAGAGGCAGAGGATATTTGTTTTTCACAGTTATGTTGTTTAGCCCTTGGAAATCAATGCAGGGTCTCAGTGTTCCATCATTTTTATTATCAAAAAAGAAACCAGCACCCACCGGAGACGAGGAGGGATGAATTATCCCTGCTGTGACGGAATCCAGGATGTACTTTTCCAGGTTACATACTGCCATTTCGACATATCACCATTTAGACATATCACCAATCCGAAATACCGCTATTCCGACACGAAAATGTCCCACCATTCCGACAAGACTTTCCATAATGTGCGTTGTCTGCTGCTGAACTATAAACGGAGATGAAGAGACCCTGATTAGGTGTTTTGCTTCTGTAAAGGAATAAATATTTGCTTTCCACAACACAATTTGGTAAAATGCCAATGAAATACAGTTTTCCCTCCAAACCCTCCAAATATGAAACTGCAGTGCGCTTGCATACAAACAGACAAGAGGATACCAGATTTACAATGACGGCAAATAGTTAGATTACTCATCTAAAATGTAAAAAAAAAAGCTACAAGATTTAGATATAATTAACAGTCCTGTGGGCTTCAATCGTCTCCTATTGCTTTTTAAATTATGTCGAGAGCGAGCGCGCTGGTGATTTCTTTAATTGTGTGTTCTGATTCATTTCCAAAATAAAGTTTTAGCTTCTGAAATCAGATTTTTAACAATTCTGATGGAGCTCAATGTTTATCTGGATGATGTGGCTTCATTCCGAACCATTTCACTGTAAACCTGGACGACCCGCGGCGTGTCTGGAGATAAAAAAATAATATTCAATGTAACGCCGGTTTTGTGCGACATGCGTAAATGGGCACAAGGATACACACCCTCCCCTACTGTACAACATGAAGGAGACTGGACATCATTCACACTTTTAAAAAGTAAGTATGCATGTTCGGATATAGGCTTTTTAACCCTCCGGGACCCCTAGGCGCATTTGCATTGCAATTATTAATGTTGCATATGATGCCAGCGTGCATGAAGACGCACGGGCTCTGTGGAGAGCTCCGCTCCAGCTGGCTGATGTGACAGGTGACTGACACTGTATTTCTGCTCACAGTCAGTGATCCCTGAGATTCAGACATGAATCTAACATGTTTCAGACTAGCCCGAGTTACATTAATACGTGTAGGCATATTATGATATTTCCCGTTTCAGGAGATTTTATTAAGTTGGTTTGCGAGGTTGTGGAGTCATCTGCTTTAAAATCATGAAAGAATCTGAGGTTTTGATGTCTGCCGTTTTCATTATCTGACCTCTGTGTTTTAATGTGGATATGCACTGGAAACAGCTCCACTTATTTATTCACACCCAAAAATAGGGCAAACTGCTATCTTGCGCCTATCATTTGTGCACAATCTTTTTTTGGGGGAAGAGATAGGCTTTTAAAGGAATTGTCGGAATGGCGGGATGTTTTCTTTTTTTTTAATACCGTCATTCCGACCATAGGACGCAAAAACTGTCGGAATGATGGGACGTATGACAGAAATTTAAGTGTTGCTATTTAGACAATTGGAGGCCCATGTCAGAGTGGAGGGATGTCAGAACAGCGGTTGCCTCCCACTTTTCCATCGTTTCATTCTCACATTGGGAGCAGTTGTAGAGCCGACTAGGAAGGGGATGTTGATGGCACAATCAGGGTCGATGAGGGGGCAGTGTCAGGGCCTGTTGTTTGCTGAAGACTAGGGCAAGGTCGTGATAAACTTCAGGGACTGAGGAAAGGTCAGGAGATTCAGGCTGGGGCTCAGAGGTAGCAGGGGTTCAGGCAGATTGCAAAGAGTATGATCTGGCCAGTAATATGAACCCAGCAGACACAGACTCTGAAAATCCCTCAGATGTTTCTCAGCTCGATATATTGCACGTTTTAACTTCTCTGAACAGGAGCTCTGTCTGCCAACCTGCCAATGCTTGCACTCCAGGTGTACCTGCTTCCAAAAGATGATGACAGCTGACTTACTGACTGGTCGATTGCATGTTCCTCTGAAAACACACCCATGAATTCATCAAGGTACTTGTGCACAGCTGACAGGTGTGTCCCACTGTGTGTTGTGGAGACAAGGGGCAGGACAAGGAGGGATACCCCTGCACCCCTGATGGCAAAAGTGGATTTGGAAAATGCTTGAATCAATTTGTCCTACAGTCTGACTGTGAATGCTTAGGGTGCCTGTTAGGTCAGTTCAGTCCACTCAAGTCCAGTCCATGTCTTTGTCAAGTCAGTCGGGAGTCACACCAGAAGTCACTGTAGCTTGAGGAGGTCGAGGAGGTTGCGATCCACTGCTCCGTCTCTCCGGTGATTAAACAACCAGACTACAGCAAACCGGACTCCAGTGAATACGCAGACTTTTGAGGAAGAAAAGAAAGATGCACACAAATGCTTTATCTTCCGCAGGATGGCCTCACCACTCCCTTGTCGACCTAAGTGCAGGCCATCTTTGAGAATCATCATCATATAAGACGAAGAGGTGTCGACAGCCATTGGCTCCGGTATGTACATGACGGCAAAGGGTGTGTGTGTGGGGATGAACTTCAGTAACCTCACGTGGTAGCACTAGCTGATCACTACAAATTAACACCCTTGCACTTTGAACTGTGAACGTGTTGAACTTTAATTCTGTACCTCAGAGGTTGACACACAGCACGATATCTATCAATAGAAAAAGAGCACAAGTTTCAAACAGAAAATGCGCACAGATAGTAATCAAAATAGCTTTGTAACAAGCACAGGCTTATCATATCTGGTAACATGACATAAGACACGAGTAAAACCCCAACAAGCAGGTCAGCTACAACGAGAGAGAGGATGAGGAAGTTTGAAGGAGTGTGGAGCTTTCAGTTACTGAGAATGCGGGGTCAATCCCATAACGCGACTCCATCCTGGACTCATCATTCTGTGTCCAAATAACACGTTTAAAATTGCATAGATTTCATATGCCGAAGTACAATTTTGCCTCCACGTGATGTACCAACTCTTCCCATTAAAGATAGGTGGACAAAAAAATCCATAGACAGGTGACCTTCACTGTCATGGTGACAAAAATAAATTCTTTGTTGAGGCTGTGAAACATTCAGTTTGGTTAGGTTATTGGCACAAGTTTGACTGCCAGATCATTACATTAGTAATTATTTACTTTAATTGACTTTGATAATTCAACCCAAACAGTCAGCAGTCAACATGGACAGAGAGACTAATGAAAATAAGTAAAAAATAAATTAAAACCATGCACTTTGCACTTTGAACTTGTGTTTTCAACGAGTATAAGATAGGGCTCTGATAATATGTCTATTTTGGAATCACTGGGACTTTCCACAGTTTGAAGCAGATACACCAAATGTTATTTTTCAAGGCAGTGCTGTGAGAGCCTGTTAACAAAGTAAGCAAGTCTACTTAGCACCAACGCAAAGTCTGCCGGTTAAGTTAGTTTTACAGCTTTACAGGAGCAACAACCAAGTTAGCACCAGAACTGCTAACTTTCACAACCCAGTCCACCATCTTTTTTTCACACCTACACACTCTCTCTCTTAGTTTGATTGTGTTTTGGTTTGATTTGATTATGTGTAAATAAATGATTTTGACTGTACTTGCCTAATTAATGTTGTAAGTGAGTGAATATTGCAACTACTACCACATAAAAGTCCATATTGATCAACCTAAAATACAAACAGCGGAGAGAAACATCAGACACTAAAGGTGCTGAAAGCTGAACATCAAGACACTTTTAAAAACATCTGTCCCTCTGCTCTCCTGCTGACTATCACAACACTTGCTTGTTCAAGGGGGAGAAAAGGGGGTCGTCATGGGTTGGCCACGGTTGGCACAATGGCACATCGGCCCTACACCAGAGTAGGTGTGAACCGGCTTGTTTCAACTTGACTCAAGTTGGCGGATTATGTGACTCATCAAGATACCAGCATCAGGTTTTAGAACAGTAAATCAAGTCATAGCAAAGTCAGCTGGACCAGTCAGTTATAAAATGTCAGTAATGTCAGAGTTTGGACGGAGGAATGAGAGGTTGACCTCATCAGTTTGTTTAAGGAGCAGCCATGTCTGTATGACACAAGGCTTTTTGGGTTTGGATGGTGTGTGGGGATGTTTATTTTTGCTTTGAACATAAACGCTTTCCTCTCCTATTGGGTCAGCTGAGGTGTCACTCAAAAGGTCACAGAGCTGGAACCATTTTACTGATATAAATGTGTTCTGGACTAAATATTTTACTGGATTGGATCGACTGGTCCTTTAACAATGTAGCAAGACTGAATTTTATTAATCAGTGAAAGAATATGAGGCTTCATTATCAAGTTGCCTGAATTTTGTAATTTATTATTTGTTTGTTGGTCTTGCCCTTTTTAAAGAAAGATAGAAGAAGTAGATAGAAGAAATATTTAATATTATAATATGCAAAGTGGTAACTGACCTGCGACCCTGGATCCTTTGCCTTCAGGTTCACTGTGTGATATTTTTGCTGTTTCGATTAACTGGGAATTTGTTGAGCGTAATGTTGAACTGAAATTACCAGGGCCATAGCCAGTTCCATAGATAATATCCCAGAGATGAGTTAGGCCTTTTTCTGCCCATCAGTGAGAATTGGACACCTTCTGAGTTAAAGTATTCCACTTGTACAAGTATATTAACTGCATGTCAGCTATTGCCAGGTTTGGACAGTGAGCATGTAAAGGTGGGGGAGAAGAGTGAGGCCTTTCTCACATCGAGTGTTACACATCAAGTACAGAAAGAAGAAGACAATTATTGGAGAACCTCAGACAGACTGGAGACCAGTTGTGCTGTAGCCTGTGATCTGACCTTGTTACATGCCTCTGTTTTTAATAGTGATATTCAAACATTCTGTGTAAGCTGCAATGTAACACACTTCTCTTCAGTCTCATGTGCTTCTTCCCCAGATGTACATGGAGGTTCTTGTTTGCAAGCAATAAACAGTCATTTAGAATAAGAGACAGAGACAGATATTTAATTATTAATTATTATAGTATTTAATTGCCCTTCATCTCACCCTAACTAAAGTCACTTGATGCCTTTGAAAACCTAAATTAATGTGTGCTAAGTTGCCACATACTGATAGCTGACAAATACACAATGATGTACAGAGAATGGGTAAATACTGTACGTGTTGTCAGTATGAACGTGCAGCTCATTTTTTCCCCAGGAACCCCTATAAAGATAATTCAGCCCCACCTAAACTGACACAAAACATTTTGAGATTAAATTTGTTTTTGATGGCAACTTTCTGTCTCTTATCATATAATTTTACATTGCATTAAAATGTCATCATTCAACAACTATGTTGTAATTTGCCTGCACTGATTGGTCACTGATTAAACCACACTGCGAAACTGTTTCACAGATAAAAAGTTGAGTGTCCCCTCATCATGTTGTGAAGACACACACTGCAGTGTGGACAATATAAAAGGTCATGGTCATTGTGGGCCAAAAACATTCTCTCTGCTTAGTCTTGGATTCACATCATCTTCTTAAGTGTTAAAGCAGAGACAGAATGAAAACTTATTAATTTGCGTAAAAAAAGTGATTTTATTGTAAAAGACGCTGAAGTGCACATCCATGAATTTGTTATCTGAGAAGAGATAAAAGTAATCCACCATTCTTTGCTTTAACTATTTTTGTGCTGTAGAAACTAAAAGATATCCTTCTTCATTGTAATCTACACAATGTTGTGAACAATGTGGAAGTTGTAATTTAGATGTTACTACAAATGAAGAACTTTTGAGTCATCCTGCTTTATTTAATATCATTGGCAAACATTAAACTTCATTCCATTTCTTTTTCTGTTTCCATCTGAAGCCAAAACAAATAAGCACAGTGACTATAAACTATTGTAAGAGAAAGATCATTTCAACATTAATTATTTTCCTCAATTTTAATTCACAGAGAACTTCAGAGCTGTACTCCTGCATTCATTATGCAGCATCTATGACTGAATACATACAGTAAGAAATGAGGAAAACAATGAGATATGTGGATCCTGTGATTATTTACAGACACTAACATAGAGATTATTGTATGTACTGTTTACTATGTACTGCTATCTGTGTGCTGAGTCATTTGGACAGATACTTAATGCATAGTGGAAAATTTTATATAAGCTGCAGTAGAAAGAGATGTAAATCTTCAGAGTCAAACTAGTGATGATTAGCAGCAAGTAATGAGTCAAGAGAGCTTAGAATGAGTAAAATCACCTTGAAATATTTTCCCAGAAATGATCATTCTGAAAGCTGATCGAAACCAGCTGTAAGAGAAACCATAGATGAATGGATTGAGCATTGAATTTAACCATCCAAGAAACCGTAATGCAAAAAATGTTGTAAGTGTTATGTTCAACTTCATAAAAAAAGACAAGGCCCAGTAAATAGAGTAAGGAGTCCAACCGATCAGAAAAACTCCCATCACAATAGCCAGAGTTTTTGTGGCCTTTCTCTCCTTCTTACTTTCAGACTTTGTGCTCTGACAGGTTGTGTTCTGGATGCTGCGTGCCTGTCTCTGTGCTACAATCAAAATCTTTAGGTAGATGATACACATTATGGTAGCTGGGAGGAAATAACAAAACAAATCTTGTAAAACTGCCATTGCGTGGCCAATAGCAGATAAAGTCCAGCTCAGCAGGATCATGATCACAATAACACGAACATTTATTTTAGTTCTGTACCTCAGAGGCTGACACACAGCATAATATCTGTCAACAGAAATGAAGCACAAGGTCAGAACAGAACATGAGCACAGATAGAAATCAATTAAAAGTATTATATAACAAAAACTTTGATTAATTGGTATCACTGCAAAAGACAAAATTAAAATCCCAACAAGCAGGTCAGAGACAGCAAGAGAGAGGATGAGGAAGTTTGTAGGAGTGTGGAGCTGTTTGAAGTAAATGATGGAGGTTATTACAAGAAGGTTCCCAAATATTATAAGAATTGAAAAAGAGCAAAAAATAATAAATAACATATTCTTGGTGGTGGCGGTTGTTTCATAACAGGGACCTTTTTCC
>JAJHUR010133792.1:4122-16469 GCA_027495735.1 Lutjanus campechanus
AGGTCAGAGGACAGCTGAGGAAGCTTCACCCCAGGAAAGCAGCAGGCCCGGACAAGGTGTGTCCCCGACTACTGAAGACCTGCGCTACTGAACTGGGAGAACCGCTACAACGTATCTTCAACCTTAGCCTGCAGCTAGGGAGAGTGCCCACCCTCTGGAAGACATCCTGCATCGTTCCAGTTCCAAAGAAGAACCGGCCCAGCGAGCTGAATGACTTCCGACCAGTGGCACTCACCTCACACCTGATGAAGACGCTGGAGCGACTCTTCCTCAGCCTCCTCAGACCCCAGGTGCAACACGCCCAGGACAGTCTGCAGTTTGCATACCGGGCAGGTGTTGGTGTGGAGGATGCCATCCTCTACCTGCTACACCGAGCCCACTCGCACCTGGATAAGGGAAGGTGAGGCATGGTGAGGATTCTCTTCCTGGACTTCTCGAGCGCCTTTAACACCATCCAGCCCCTTGTGCTTCAGGACAAACTGAACAGGATGCGAGTGGACCCCTGCTTGGTCACTTGGATCTCCAGCTACCTCACCGACAGGCCGCAGTACTTCAGGCTGAGGGACATTACATCTGACACTGTGATCAGCAGCACCGGAGCACCCCAGGGCACGGTGCTGGCCCCTCTTCTCTTCACCCTGTACACCTCGGACTTCTGCTACAACTCTGAGCTGTGTCACATCCAGAAGTTCGCTGATGACACAGCCATCGTTGGATGCATCAGGGATGACAGAGAGGAGGAGTACAGGAGCCTAGTGAGGAACTTTGCTGTCTGGTGCCACGCAAACCATCTACAGCTCAACACCTCGAAGACAAAGGAGCTGGTCATCGACTTTGGGAAGTCCAGACCAAGACCGCGACCAGTTCTGATCGAGGGAGTTGAGGTGGAGGCTGTGGACTCCTACAAGTACCTCGGACTGTGGCTGGACAGCAAGCTGGACTGGACAACCCACACCAACCACCTGTACAAGAAGGGACAGAGCAGGCTGTACTTCCTGAGGAGACTGCGGTCGTTTAACATCTGCAGGAAACTCCTGCGGATGTTTTACCAGTCCGTGGTGGCCAGCGTCCTCTTTTACACCGTGGTGTGCTGGGGGGGCAGCACATCCAAGAAGGACACATCCAGGCTGGACAAACTGATCAGGCGGGCCGGCTCTGTGGTTGGCATGAAGCTGGACTCTCTGGTGACGGTGGCAGAGAAGAGAACTCTGGACAAACTGCTGGGCATTTTGGACGATGCCAGTCACCCTCTGCACACCGTCATCAGCAACCAGAGGAGCCTGTTCAGCCAAAGACTGCTCCTTCCCAAGTGCAGGACTAACAGACTGAAAAACTCCTTTGTCCCTCAGGCCATCAGACTGTACAACTCCTCACTCGGGGGGAGGAGGAGTAACAGAAAGACAGAGGACGGAAAGGAGCAGTAACCAGTAACCAGTAGCCAGTATCCAGAAGCCAGTAGTAGCCACTACAATAAGGAATACAATAAGGACTACTTACTTACTTATACCATGTATATCTTATATTTATTGTCTAAAAATTGTTCTTTTTACTTTTTTACTTTTGATACCCTGTGTGCTTTTTACCCTGTGTGCTGCTATCTAATGCTGCTGGAACCTTAATTTCCCTGAGGGAGTCTTCCCAAGGGATCAATAAAGTTCTATCTAATCTAATCTAATCTAATCTAATCTAATCTAAACTACTGACACTTTGCCTAGAAAACAATGACTTCACATTTAATGACACGCACTACTTGCAAACACACGGGACAGCCATGGGTCAACGTTTTGCACCATCTTATGCTAACATCTACATGAGCAAGTGGGAGCGAGGAGCTTTGGCCAAATGTCCTCTCAAACCACTATTCTTTTTCCATTTTTTAGATGATATAATAGGAGCATGGCCGAATGATTTGGAATCATTTAAAGAATTCACCCACATCCTCAATAACCATCACCTGGCGATCAAAATCAAATCTACCATAGACTCAGAAAAAAGTCAACTTTCTGGATATAACCGTTTTCTTTGCGCCCATAAATTTAACTAACCAAAGTTCATTTTAAAGCTACAGATACCCATGCATTACTACATAAAACAAGCTACCATCCCAAACATACTTTTCAAGGCATAATAAAATCTAAGATAATTCGCTTCCACCGCATCTCATCCCGTTCCATAGATTTTGACAACTCCATCCGCATCCTCTTCACAGCCCTACGCAAGAGAAACTATTCTAAACGGTTTCTACGTAGGGTCAAAAACTCGACTTCGGCCTCCCTCACTCCCACTCGTTCATCCAGCAATAATAATACAGAGCCACCACCCACTGACCCCACACTACTCACTCCATCAGCAGCTTCACCTTCCCAACAACCCAAACACCCCTACCCTAACCAGGGTTTGTATCCTCCCCCCAATCCCCATTCCCCCACCCGAAACAGGGTCAGCATCCCCGTCCCCCACCCTCTCCCTCCCTCACTGCTGAGGGCAACCCAGACCCACCACAACAAAGAACTCAACACAAAATACTTCCACTAATTTCCACCTTCTCCCATTGCATCACCGACCTTCACAAACAAATCAAACAGAATTTCAATGACATCCATGGACACCACCCGCCTCTCCAGAACCACAAAATCATCTTGGCATACAAAAAGAACCCCAACCTCCAAAACTTACTGGTCAAATCTCTTTTCACTACTCAAAGAAAACCCAAACCAATTCCCAAAGCCCAGTACTATAGAAACCATAAATTCATCCACAACCCCTACAATAACACCTCTTTTCCACCACATGGCTCCTTCTCCTTCTCTCTCCCCCTTCACTCTCACAGGAATTCCCCCTCCTGCCTCCCCTCTCCCCTTCCCGTGCCCAACACAAATTATCAAATTGGTTGACACTCCACCAGAGCATCTGTCCTTGTCCTCCCTCTGCTGGAGGCTGGTGCGGTTGTGTGTTCTGACGGGGTGTCGGGCCCTGCCATCCCAGGCCGGGGTCTGCTGCCCTGCCTACTACACCACCCTCTTGATGATGTCACTGACGTTTTTTGGAATTACCTGAACTATTCCACCCACTTCCCCCTTTAAATTGTTACTGTACAATTTTCCTCCCTCCCTTTTCTTCCCCCACCCCCCTACACAAATAACAACCGCCCCACTCTTCGCCCTCCCCTTATTTCTCCTCCTCCCCCTTTTTACCCTGTCCCCTTCTTTACCTTAGCGACATTACACTCCTACTGTTACCACACGGGAAGTGTACCTGTACTTACCTCTCATGGCCCTTCCACAGATATCCCTTATACATTTATCCACTACTTAATTTATATTTATATATTTAATATATATTCTATTATTACTAATTATTTACCTTTTGTACTAAGTAATTACATATCACATACTATTTATATAATTCTCTCCTACTTTACATACACAACCCACCCACTGTACCTTACACACATAGCACCTCATATTGCCTAATTATACGGGTCTACTCTGAGGCTATCCCTCAGGAAGAAAAAGATAACCTTGAAACGCTGAACGAGCACATTGAGCGCAACATGCCTTTTATTCCGATCCTTCCCACTTCAACACAGAGGCGGATGATTTGCATTGGACAGCTGAGACCGCGAGCACTATGTTTGACCATTGGATGTTGTTTTTAAACTCAATGTCCCCCTAAGCCCGCAACAGGTGGGGGCGGAGAGGACGCAGTCCTTGGTTACGCATGATGTTATAGTTTTGGCTAAAAATTTTGTATTGTCTGAACCGCAACGAACTCTGTTGAGCAAAGGCTTGTCATTTGTCTCGACCACTGATTTAGGCAGGAATCAGAGAATTCAAATACAATTGGACATTCAAAATTATCACCGCAAAATTAAATTAGCGGCATACTTCAAAAACGCTGTTGACAGACCAAAATTAATTGAGGATAATTTACTTGATTTTAAAAAGCATTATAAATTAGTACCAGAACGATGCAATATTTCCCAGGTGGAGGTGAAGGCTCTGCGTGAGCTGCAACACGCTAATAAACACATAGTAATTAAGCCTGCTGACAAAGGCTCAGCAGTTGTAATTCTCAGCAGAGAACAATACGTTTTTGAAGAACAGCGACAATTGAATGATGCAGTGTATTATAAGAAATTAGATAAACCTATTTTTATGGAAACAATTCCAATGGTGGCGGCCATCGTGGAGTCTCTGAGAAAGAAAACGCACTATTTGATTGGCGGCGATCAGCCCAAAATGAGGACCCACAAAAATGGACCATCCCGTTCGAAATTCCACCAAGGAGACCAATTGTCTCGGACTGCGGGAGCAAGACATATTTCACGGCAGAATTTTTAGATTATTATTTAAATCCGCTTTCTAACAAACATCCTGCTTATGTTAGGGACACTTACCATTTTCTGGAGATTGTGCACAGTCTGAGGATCCAGGAGAATTTTTATTTTTTCTCATTAGATGTTGATAATTTGTATACAAATATCCCGATGCAGGCATAGAGTGCATAAAAAACATTTTTAAGGATTATCCAGACCCAAAACAGCCCGACGAAGAGCTATTAAAGCTATTGGAAATTAATTTAACTCGTAATGATTTTATGTTTGATGATAAATATTATTTGCAAATAAAAGGAACGGCCATGGGCAAAAAATTCACACCGGCCTATGCAAACATATTTATGGCTAATTGGGAGAAGCACGCACTGGCAAAATGCCATAAGAAGCCTGTCTGCTATCTGCGTTATTTGAATGATGTGTTTGGTATTTGGACGGGATCTAAGGAGGAGTTTGAACAGTTTATGGTGACATTAAATTCCCATGATCCATCGATTCAGCACAAAAAGGAGATAAACAGTCAATAGTTTTTAAAGGGCCAGATGTCCAAAATGATCACAAATTGGATGTAAAAGTATTTTTTAAACCGGATACGCACGTGCTGCTGCTCAAACGGAGCTTTCACCCAAAACACACTTTTCAGGGTGTTGGGAAATCTCAAATATTGAGAAATCTCAAATATTGAGATTTCAACGAATCTGTACAAGGGATGAACACTTTAGAGAAGCAGTGTCTATTTTATTCAAAGCGTTGTGCAGGCGTGGATATTCTAAATCTTTTTTGAGAATGTGTCTGAGAACATTTGAGCAGATGCGAGCAAAGGATCATGGAAAATGAATTCTGTTCATTACAACTGTTTCCTCAGCAAGTAAATGTTTAAACAGTAAATTTAAAACAAATTTTGGAAATGTGTTAGCGCAGCACGGAACAATTCCAGGCACACGAATTGTGTCGGCATATCGGTGCAATGATAATTTGCAGGACCTGCTGGTTCAAGCCAAGCTGCCGTCTTTAAGGTCGGAGAAGCCACAGCTTCTGGATTCATAATTTGCAAGGTTAAAGTTCATAAGAAATAGCCGTGACAAGACTGTGCATAGGATCCAGCAGGGATTCAGCCCACGATTCAAGAATTGTGTGTAGGCTACATTATTTTCTGTGCAAAATGCGGCGTGAAATATGAGGGAGAAACAAAACACGCTTTCCACGTGCATGACACAATACAGATAATTGTAGTAAAAAAGAAATTGACACGCCACTAATAAAACATTTTTTGCGCCATGGATTGGCTGCAGTCAGGATGGCTTGACTGCAAAAGAATATTGTATGGATGGACAGGGAACGCAAAGATAAAGAACGCCGTTGGATATGCTTGTTGGGCACAAGGGTGCCGTTCGGCTTGAATTTGAGGCGCGATTAATATTTGTTGAGTTCCCTGGCCAGTCTCGCTCCCACTTGCTCGCACCCACATCATACACCTCCCACACATGCAACTGACAGCACACCACCTGCCGCAGCACCTACACCACCCGCCAACCCGTCGCTCCCCTACCCGAACCAGGGTTTGAATCCCAACCCCGCTTCCCCCTCCCTGACCTCTCCCACTCCCCCCACTGCGGTGGCCAGGGATCAGGACGGGCTGAACAGCTCGTGGTTCATTTGGGTTCCTGAGGTCAACTTTTCTTCTGCTCTTTCCAGAGAGGAAAAACAGACTTTGAGGGTTTTGAACAGCCACATTGAAAGGAACATGTCTTGTCTCTCTCCTCTTTGAGACAGAGACTTTCAGACAGAAAAAGATAATGTCCATTGGACTAAGAAGACTGCGACTGCCATCCTCAACCATTGGGTGTCCCTGTTAAACTTGACCGCCCTCTAAGTCTGATACCAGAGGGGGTTGAGGGACCGCAGTCTTTTTCTGATAAGAATGTTGTGGTTTTAGCAAAAAACTTCTCTTTCAAAACCACAACAAGATCTTCTTAGTAAAGGACCTTTATTCCATCTTTATACATAGGCAGGGATAAAAAAAAAAGAAAAAAAGGCAGGGATAAAAAAATACAGTTTCAATTGGATTTACAAAATTATCACAGGAAAATTAAATTGGCTTCTTATTTCAAAGATTCTAATAAAAAGAAAAAAGGAAAATTGCCTTTTATGGGTACTTCAACCTCCATTGGAGAAATTACTACCTGAAGTTAAAAATTTGGTTGAGAATGATTGTCAATTTGTCAATCAAAATTACAGACCAATTAGGGAAAATTTTAATTTGTCATTAGAAAAGGCCAAGGCACTCAGAATTTAAAAATGTAAAGCATATTGTAATTAAGCCTGCTGATAAAGGTTCAGCAATTGTCATATTAAATGGAGAACAATATGTCTTTGAAGTTAAAAGACAGTTAAATGATGTAGTTTATTATAAGAAAAATTGGATAAACCCATTTTTATGGAAACGATTCCTTTAATTGACATGATTTTGAACACACTAAAAAAGAAGAAATTCATTAATGAAAAGCAAAGGAAATATTGAAAAGAGGATTTAGAACCCAGGTAACATAGATTTTACATCCTCCCTAAAATCCACAATCTCCGAAAAAGTTGGACGATTCCTTTTGATAGTTTGTATAACAATATTGATATTCAAAGCGGTATTAATGCAGTTAAAAAGTTTTTTGTAAAGTATCCTGACCCAAAGCGTCCGCATGAGGAGTTGTCAGTTATTAGAGATTAATTTAACAAAAAAGATTTTGTGTTTAATGGACAATTTTATTTACAGATAAAAGGAACGGCAATGGGTAAAAAGTTTGCTCCGGCCTATGCAAATATTTTCATGGCCATTTGTTTTCCCTAAATGTCCAAAGAAACCATTTTATTATTTGCGTTACCTCGATGATATTTGGGGGATTTGAATGGGAAACCATAGAACTATTAATTGGATATAAATGTAATGGTAAATGGTTAAATGGACTGTATCTATATAGCACTTTACTAGTCAGAGACTATTCAAAACGCTTTCGCAACTAGTCCGTGAATGTTCTCATTCGTCCAGGTCATTGTAAGCCAAAGCAAGATTAAATCGAAAGCAACTGGACTTGTTCAAAAAGCCTTTTTTCTGAAGACGTTTCGCCTCTTATCCAAGAAGCTTCATCAGTTCATGCCTGTCAGACTAGTCAGAGCTAGTCTAACCAAATGGTGGGAAACCCAGGTATTTAACCTCTTTGGATATGTTCAAATTCATTAGTGCTCTACTCAGTTTTGACCACAGTCGTTAGGGTCGTTAGTCCTGAGAGTCACCCGAAACCAAATGTGAGTGACGGTCGTTAGAGTCACATGAATGTGAACTGCTGTTGTTATTGGAGGTCAAGTTGCTTTCACAACTACAAGTCACATTCACCCCATTCGCACACACTTTCACACACTAATGACACAGGTGGCTTCTTCTACAAAGACCCAACCTGTGCATCAGAAATCATTCACACATTCATACACCAGTGGTGCAGCCATTGGGGGCAATGTGGGGTTCAGTGTCTTGCCCAAGGACACTTCGACATGTAGACCAGAGGAGCCGGGAATTAAACCACCAACCTTCGGATTGGGAGACGACCCGCTCTACCAGACCACCGACACGCATGCTCTTTTGTATAGGACAAGTTTCCACCCAAAACATACGTTTAGGGGAATTGTCAAATCCCAAATTCTCAGGTTTAAAAGAATTTGTACACAGGAAGACAATTTTATGGAAGCTGTCAAAATTTTGTTTAAGGCTTTGCGTGGTAGAGGATATACTAGATCATTTTTGAGATCTTGTTTCAAAACCTTCCAGTTGAGAAGGGAGAGGGATCAGGAGGATTTAATTCCTCTTATTACTTAATTTTCTTCCACCACAAAATTTGTAAATAGGAAGTTGAAAGTTAGTTTTGATAGATTTATAGGAAGTTCGGGAATTCTCCCCAGTTCAAAGGTAATTTTGGCCTACAGGTGGAACAAGAATTTACAGGATTTCCTTGTCAGAGCCAAATTGCCGCCATTGCAATCATGGAAACCTGCATTGTTGGACTCTCAGTTTTGTAAATAACATTTTATACGGAATAATAAGGAGAAGACAATTGTTAGGATTTTACAAGGTTTTAACCCCCGATCCACAAATTGTGTGTGTGTTATTTTTTGTGCCAAGTGTGGCTTGAAGTATGTCGGGGAGACCAAGAATTCTTTATCCACACAAGTGTATCAGCACAGGTACATCATCAGACATAAAAAAGATGTGGAAACACCATTGGTTCAACATTTTTTGATCCATGGTTTGGATTCTGTTAGGATGGCTGGACTTCAAAGAGACATTAATTGGACCAATTTTGAACGAAAGAGAAGAGAACGGTTCTGGATTTATTCATTGGGAATGAGAGAACCATTTGGACTTAATTCAAGATACAAATTCTAACTTGTTTTGTTTGAGCCCCAATTATTTTTAGTCCTTATTTTGAGTTCTAATCCCAATCCCAAATTTTTATCCTAATCCTAAATTACACCCCCAATGCCTAAACCTAACCACACCCCCAACAGTTTTAACCTAACCCCAACCCAAGGTTTTACCCTAACCCTAACCTCATTTTAAGAACATTATGACGTGCTAATTGCCAGGACTATGCAAAGTCTACCTCCTTATGACCCATTTGCATTTCAGAAGGCCATAGCTTTTGGGAAAACAAGATATAAGCACAAATTGAGGCCATCATCTGTCACAACTCTTAGCTCACTGGTGAAAGTGGAAAATTCCACCTCACACACACATAGCAGACACCAGTTTTGAGGCCAGAGGCTGTCTCTGTACCGGGGACACCTGGGGGGGAACCTTCTGAGCCCCTGGGGCTTGAGGAGCCAGGGCTGGTGCTGTTGGGAGACACCATCTCCCCTCCCAAGTTGCTTGAGTCGGCTCGGTCGAGTGTAGAGGAGAAGGCGGCCATTTCGTTTGGAGCATCTGATTTGGAGGAGACGGCCATTTTGTTTGGAGCCCCTGAGAGGGAGGAGACGGCAATTTTGTTTGAAGCAGGTGATATGGAGGACCCATTTCCCTGTCCTGTCTTTGACCTGGGTAATTTGGATGAGACTTTGTTTCTAATGGTGCTGAGTGAAGGACACCAAATAAGCAATCTGCCTGATGTTAAGTGCGTAGCACAAATTAAAAATGTCTCTTCTAGTGTTTCTGAGTGCATAACACCAAATAAGCAGGTTGTTTCTAATGGTGCTGAGTGCATAGCACAAAATAAAAATGTTTCTTCTAGTGTTTGAGTGCATGACATCAAATAAGAAGGTTGTTTCTAATGTGGCGGTGCTGGTCTTGGACTCTATTGAGGAAATAGACTCTGAACCAACAAATAATCCTTTGGATGATGTGACTGATGTAGTTGAGGGTGGGGCTCCTTCCTCTCACAGCACAGTGGCCACTCTCACTGGCTGGACAGGAGCCCCCTCCCTCCGAACGTGACCTTCAAATAACCATAAGTAAACCAACTTGCCATCCAGAGACCTCCCAAAAGATCAGGGTTTTGTCATTGGAGGTTAGAGAACCTGTTTTGATACTGGGAGACTCAAATCTGTCTAGGATTCCTCAACACTCTTATCCATCGGTCCAGATCGACAGCTTTCCTGGAGCCCAAATACACCATCTGATGGGGATTTAGGAAAAGCTGGATTTGTGTGCTACTACGCATAAACTTGTGTTTTCTGTGGGTCTGAATAATTGTCTCAAAAACAATCTTTCTAAGACAATCAAAAAGCAATTTCAACAGTTGGTAGCATTAGTACGTAGAGTGTTCCTGAATGCACAGATTTTTATCCCCCTTCTCCAGTTTTCAAGCAGGCTTCCCAGTCAAGCACAGCGCTTATTGGACCAGACCAACATCTTTTTGCTGAGTCAATTTAAAGAACTAAACATGGTGGCAGACCATCTCTTTGCCATACAGAGTATGGCGATCCGGTCCATTGGACAACCAAAACGGCATCAAATATTCTGGATTCTTGGATGAAACAATTAAACTAACAGGCGGGGGACCGAGATTTCTCACCCCCTTCTCGTCTAGTATCCTCAACTTGTCGCATTTTTTTGTTTTAAATCAGGACGAACAAGAACTGCTGCAGAAGGGCCTCTTTTATTCCTACACCTACAAGATTGGATAAAAACAGTTTGAGAAGAGACCTAGCAGAGTATCATAGGCATCTTAAATTGTTGCACTATTTTGATTACACTGTAAATTCAGCTCAGGTTCTCTTTGTCAAGTCCTCCAAATGGGAGCCGAGTCTGACCTCATACCTCCTTCTATTCAGGAGTTGATCAGGAAGGACGTATGTGAGCTTGATAAGATTTCTAGCAGAAATACAGTAAAAGATAATCTAACTACACAACACAGAAGAGCATTAAACACACTCAGAAAACGTGAGGACATCGTCATAAAACCTGCTGACAAGGGTTCAACAATAGTCATTTTAGACAGAACACAATATCTCATGAAGGCTCATAGACAACTAAATAATTCACTTAATTATAAACCACTTTCACATTCTTTACAGTCAGAAACTCAGGTCATGATTCGCAGCATTGTGGAGGACTTCTACAGACAAAAATACATCTCTTCCAAACAAAGATTTTATTTGCTTGGTGAGAATCCCCCGTGCTAGAAAATTTTATCTGCTACCAAAAATCCATAAGGATCGGAGTACTTGGACAGTCCCACATGAGGTCCCTCCTGGTCGACCGATTGTGTCGGACTGTGGTAGCGAGTCATGTAGAGTAGCTGAGTATATTGATTACTTTTTGAATCCCTTGTCGCAGAAACATGAGTTACATGAAAGATACTTATGACTTTGTCAACAAGATTAAAACCATCCAAATGTCACCTGGAGCAATGCTCTTCTCGGTGGATATAGACGGCGTATATACAAACATAGATACACAACTGGGTCTGAAAGCAATCAGACAGACTATTGACAAATACCCTGATACAAACAGACCAGATGAGGCCCTTCCCCAGCTTTTACACATTAGTTTGACCAGAAACAATTTTGAATTTGACTCCAGGTATTATCTGCAGACACACTTAACGGCTATGGGGAAGAAGTTTGCCCCCGCCTATGCTAACTTGTATATGGCGGACTGGGAACAGACTGTCTATCCCGAAATGTTCAAAGCTGCCAGTCTTTTATTGCAGATACCTGGACTGAATGTTCATCATGATTTGATTAATGTCAAGTATAATTTACAAACTGAAGCAATCAAATTTTTGGACACAGGTTTTTATCATAAAAGAAACTACAGAAAAGTGGACACTGGGAACCAGAGTATATTTTAAGCCAACCAATACACACGCTTTGTTACATAAAAAAAGTTTCCATCCTAAACACACCTTAAGGGGATTAAATCCCAACTCTTAAGGTTTAACAGGATATGTACAAAGTCAGAGATGTTGAAGTGGCAACTAGGACACTCTTTAAAGCTCTCAGGTCTAGGAGGTTACAGCAGGACTTTTCTGCGTTCTATTAAAGTGGGAGTACAACAGAGTCTATGTAATGAACAGGTAATAAACAGAGTGGAAGACAATAAGAACTTGATCCCTCTGGTTTCGACCTATTCTACATCTTCACTGAGAGTAAACTCAGTGGCAAAGACTCACTTTCAAAACCTACAGGGTGCAATTCGACCTCTGTCAGAATTCAAAATCATCTCTGCCTTTAAACACAACAAGAACTTGAAAGATCTTTTGGTTCATGCTTCGCTGGACAACAACAACAAAAAAAAAACCGTGAATATGTTCACTTTAAATTAGGGCTGTCAAAATTAACGCGTTAACGCGGATTAATCCATCATCATGATTAATCTGATTAAAAATTTTAACGCAATTAACGCATCTGCAGCGCAGAATGACTCAAAGTCCCTGAAACGTCTCTGGCAACGCAATTCGGGCAGTTTGTCCAAGTAGACTTACCGTCGCGCATGCCGCCGCACATGCACAAATGGGTAGTTGATCCG
>JAJHUR010133793.1:640-14273 GCA_027495735.1 Lutjanus campechanus
TGCCTGTAATGAATTTGAATTGAATTGTGTCAGATCTTGCCTATTTAGGCTATTTATAAGTGTTGTGTTTACAAATAAGCCCTTACTCTTTTTCCTCATCACCCTGTCTGGGTTTATTTTGTGATGGTGACTTAAGAACGGTGTAACTGCAAAATGATGTTCTCCATACGCCTTATGTGTTACATCAAAATGAGTCGGAAGGAGCAGCAGTCAGGATGGGCATGCTTAATTGAAGATCGATCTTTTATATATGTAGGCCTATTTTATGTAGGATATTTATTGTTTTTTATCGTCAAATTGTTACGGAGAAATAAACCCCGGTTTTATTTCTCCATATCAACCAACTAACTCCATATTATCTCACTTAATATGCATAATTTAGCAAATTTGCAAGTCCAGTCACTTGTCTGCTATAACCCTCCTCTTGTTCATTTGTTTTCAACTTTTCAGTCAGTGGATTGGTGGATTATTATATTACATCTTATGATGTGTGTATTTGTGTATAGTCACATCTGTCGGGGCGCGGTGCCACCGACACGAGAGGAGAGACTCCGGGTCCGAGCCTCTGTTCAGCAGGTTTGGTTTTTAGCCCGGAGCCTCCACTCTTCATGTAACAACTTCAATTGTCATTACAATTAGTCCCAAGCAGTTTAATGATGGTAAAAATGAAACATAGGCTAAGGTAAATAATCTGCATTTTCTCTTTTCTGCGCTCCTCTAACCAGATGGCGTCCATAGCGGTGTCTTGGCAACAGTCTGTTACAGAAATAACAATTAAACATATACGCATCACATTATGAAAGTGCTTGTGATTTTTTTTGGCTGAAGAGAGGGGGACAGCAGAGCTACTCTGGCAGCTCAGGTGAGCCAGGTGGAGAGTGTAGGCGCGTCCTTCATTTTCTTCTTTTATTTTTTATAAAGGGCACCATCCTTACAGGTGAAGCCTAAGCACACAGACGTTCCACTTTTCTGGGTTCTTATTGGATTCAGAATGAATACAATCCCATCTTTAATGATAGGTAGGCTATACAGCCTGGTCTACATTCAATAAGCTACAGTAGATTAATGTTAGGTCGGAGGGTTTCCCCCCTACCTGTTTATTGACAGGGCTGATACTGACAGAGGATGTAGGCCACATGTGTCAAACTCAAGGCCCGCGGGCCAAATCCGGCGCTGCTTGCGGGTTAGGGAGAGGGGGGCGGGAATCTCTGTGATCGCAGAGTCGAGAGTCAGCATCTGGATTCCGTACCCACGGTCAGTAGGCAACAACTATCAAACAGCAGCAACAACCATTATTCATTGCGTTATTACTTTTGTGGGAAGTTATTACAACATTGAAAGTTGAAGATTTTCACTTCCCCACAAACGTAATAAATCTCTACAAACGTAACAGTTATTACATTTGTGGGAAATCGCGTGTTAAGTTTGTAGTAGGCAGCGGCTATTACGTTTGTGGAAAATGTATTACGTTTGCAGGATTATTACATTAAAAGCTGCATATTTTTATAACGTTTGTGGCTTATTACGTTTGTGGGCATTATTACATTGGCGGGTGTTACAGCACCTGCTAAGGGACAGTCTGGAAAACACTTGTAGGAAAAGAAGTTCCTTTGCTAAGGTATACTTAGAACACTTCATAGAATGGTACATCAAAACGGGGAATTTAATTCTCAATTTGAGATACTTTGTCAAAATATTTTTGTCATCTGCCAACAGAAAGCCAGAAAGTATGAAGCAGTACGGTGGATAATGATGTTTGCAATCGGAGTCACAGTGGGTCTGGTAGGTGCATTTCAGATATCTTGGTTTTCTTTGCTGGACTCCAACATGTTGCTGATGACCAGGGAATCTTGCCTGCACATCTCTTTCAGGTGGGCCTGTTTGTGGATTTCTTCGTACGCCTCTTCACCAAAATCAAATTTTCTCTGGTTGGTGATTGTATCCTTTAACCTCAGCAAATCACTCTTACATCAGTGCTCAGTGATCCACAGAAGCTTCTGTTGTACTGAAAATACAGTCAGTGATGTGCTGCTGCAGCGGACTATAAAGTCACAATATTTAGTGGAGATGTTGTAGTTATGACAGTGACTACATTTAAATGCACTAAATAGTCCGGTTTTTGCCCTTATTCCAAAAAGACTCCTATTAAGCTTTTACATGGTTAATATTTCTGTTGACCTTCAGCTGTGCATACTCTGATTCACATATAAATCCTACAGCTTATGTATCAGATCCAAAGAACATCCTGTTTCAGATCGGATGTGTTTCTCCTCCTGACCAGAAACATGAGTTTTTCTTCTACCCTAGCCCTGCAAATTGTTGGTTATTTGTTTACAATGCACAGAGCTGACTGTAAACAGGTCAGAACTACAAGAATGCACTCAGTGAAGTGTAGCTCCCTGCCCAGTCAACAGATGGTGAAACACCTACTGCAATGCCACCACAAATGCAAAGGTCCACCAACATTAACACGACCTCCATGTATGTTGTCCTGAGCTGAAACAAGATCACTTGTGGCCCCTAGTGGTCAGTTAAGTTAACAGAGCAGTCAAAAAATAGAATTACTGCCTCACAGTTGTTTGTCTCCACCAACCAGTCAAGTTACAGTTTACATTCTTTTTACATTTGTGTGTAATTTTTGCATAATTAGTGTATGAAATCTTGAGTTATGGACAAAAATGTGTTGAGTGAGGTCACCATGATCTTTGGCTTTTAACCATCAAATATTATCAGTGCGTCCTTGAGTCCAAGTGGAAACTTGTACCAACTTTGAAGAAATTCACACACATTACTCACTTATGCACTCAATTACGCACACATGCGATCACATAATGGATGTGCTGTACATATGCTATAACAATTGTAATAATAATAATAATAATAATAATAATAAACTCTTTTTATATAGCACTTTTTAAACAAGCAGGCTTACAAAATGTTTTCACAAGCGTAAAAACAAAAATACAGTATATGTTCACAACAGAGTGATGTCAGTGTGAGAAATGAAGATAAAAAACAACAAGTTAAATAGAATAAAACAAAGGCATCAGACAAAGAGACTCTTCAGTTAAAAGTCATCCTATAAAAGTAACTTTTTAAAAAGAGTTTTAAAGGAGGACACTGAAGTAGCTCACCTGATTCTTAAAGGAAGTGTATTCCACAGTTGTGGGGCCCTTGCAGCAAATACCCCCCTGCCCTCTGGAACAAGCCTTGCTCTGTGGATGGAGAACAACAGCTGATCAGCAGACCAAAGTACACGAGAAAGGGTGTAAGGGGAGAGAAGATCGGTGATGTAGGATGAGGCAAGGCTGGTCAGTGCTTTAAAAACAAACGGCAGTATTTTAAGATCAGCTACCTCTCTGTTCTCTGTTGCAGCGAGGGGACAATAGGAGGAAATGCACTCATGTTTTTGGCTTCTACGTATGACTCGCCCTGCAGTGTTCTGAACACATTTTTGAGGAAGTCAGGCAAATAAGGAGTTGCAGTGGTCTAAGTGTCTGGAAATAAAAGCTGGGATTAAAGTTAAAGCGTCACTAAATGAGAGAAAGGATCTAATTTGGTAATTCTGTTAAATGTTTAGAAAAAGAATCCCTGCGTGTTTTGGGACCAAACACCATCACTTCAGTTCTGCTAAAGTCCAGCATTAAGAAAGTACTGGACATCCAGGCCTTAATGTGTGCAGGACAGCATGGAGAGAAGCATGTTTACAGAATGCTTCCAAAAGCTCAATAATGTCCTACATGTCTTTAATGCTACTTTTTGACTAAGGCCCAATTAGGAATATACACATTGAATATGCTGTTTACATGACCTGCATCAAATTCAGAATATTGTTATATTTGGAATAATAATGAAAAATCAATGTAAACATAGTTGATAATGTTATAATTTTAACCATACAACTATAGTAATTTAGTCAAAAGTCTAATCATTTAAAGAGTATAAAACATAATAGTTCAAGAATATCATTATATTATTACTTTAAGACTTTTTTGTTGAGATGAAGACCTGATTCTCAAAACATTCTAACTTCTTTCTCAAGTTATTTCAACTTTATTCTGGAAATCTTGTCTTTTTTCTCTCCCAGCAATTTACTATACATAGTGCCTGATGGGATATAAAGAGCATATGAATGGTTCTTCAGAATTAGAGCCCATAAATACACTTGTTAGGGACCACACAAGTTTTTGAATGTTTTTACTTGTTAAAACAATTTACAGCTTGAAGGACACTCTGACAGCGCAGACCTCCATCAAGGCCAAAATCCCTTTTTCACAGTGTTAACAAAAGTGAAAAGTAATTTGTGTATCTGCCCAGGCAGACAGTATGTTCTGACAACAAACGTAGAAAGCTCCTTGAAAAAAAGCATTTATAAGTGCCAATGATACATTATCACTGTGTGTAGCTGCTGTTGTATTGCTATAGTAACAGAGACAGGGTCATCCTCAGTGTCAGTGGTTATTCTGCCTCAACTCAACACTTCCAGCTGTAGAGAAGTGCACTGACAAAGGCTGCCTCCCCTTGTCTCTGCTGGAGCTGCTGGCATTCAACTTGACCTTCATCTTTATCGCCAGTGTACTTGTTCTCATTGAGGTAAGACTGCTCAGATATACTCAGTTATTTTCTGCTGATATTTGATTTTTGTGTCTTGACCTTGTGGATTCAGTTTTTTCCTTCAGGAACTCTAAGAGACACCTGAAAAAAATCATTTAAAATTAAAGCTGGCAATCACCACTGATCAGGCGGCAGTCGCGGCTTCTTTACTGGATGCTGACTGGTTGATATGGCTTTTTATTTGCATGTGTTCAGACATGGCACAACAGAGATCAATGTCACTACCTCTGTCTGCTAATGTGGCACCAAAAACCCACTAATTTTATGGTGTGTTCCCCCATATCATGTGTAGACCACACCATGAAAATTTCAACTAAATCAGATGACGACCATGACACAAGGGTTCCTTATGGTTGTCAGTAGTAGGCTTGTTGACGTCCTCAGACAGGAAATAAATGAAATCTCGCAAGCTTCACAGTGTGTGTCAAAATGTGCTGTTAGGTAAATAACATGGTAATTAAAGAACTAACAAAAATAGATCCATAGATAGATAGATGCTGAACATTAAAGTGATATTCCACCTTGTTAGAATAATCCACTCAGTATGTACTCACCACTATGCCGATGTGATGATGGGTGAAGATCTTCAGTTCACAAAACAATCCTGGAGTTTTAGGAGAAACAGGATAGCAGCCTCATGGCGAAAATGGCGTCTTTTGCGGTTAATTTTTAATGTAGTGGCTCGCGGACACTTGGATTACACCACACAAGCAGGATGGAGACATTTTGTGTTTGTTTTGTGTTCTTTTTTTAACGTTTTATCCGTGGTCACCGTTCACTGCCATTGTACTGGATGAGGCTGCTACCCTGTTTCTCCTAAAACTCCAGGATTGTTTTGTGAACTGAAGACCTTCACCCATCATCACATCAGCATAGTGGTGAGTACATACTGAGTGGCTTATTCTAACAAAGTGGAATATCACTTTAAAGCACCAGTACAATTGTGTCAACTTTCATTTTCACTGCAGTTCAAACCCATTGGACTACATCACATTAAATAAGGGGTAATGAACAGCAAGAAGGCCACCACTGTGGAAAAAGACCTGACTGTTTCTGTGTGTCTGCCATAATAGAGGTTACATTAACCTGTAGAATCATGCAGTGGTGGATGGAGTACTGAAAATCTGTACTTAAGTACAAGTATTGTTACATTACTAAAATATTACTTGATTATAAGTAAAAGTACTGGTTATGAAAAAATACTTAAGTAAAAGTATGAAGTACACATCTCAAAAACTACTCAGAGCATTAGTTACTTTGGTCCCATCGTTTCATGGTAAATAGGTTGTAATTACCAAGTAATAGATTTGAAATTTATTGGAAGTTACCTCCAAATTTCATGGTTAATTATGTGATAATTAGCAGGTACCATTTTCATATAGTGGGTAGTAATCACCAAGTAACATATTAAATTTGCAGTTAATTTCAAAGAAAGTTCAAATATATGAAATGGTAATTACCACCTACTTGTATAAAAACGGCACTTGTGAATTATCACATAGTTAACGTGAAATTTGAGGTAATTTGCAGGTAAATTCAGAGAAATTTCAAATATATTACTTGGTACTTACCACCTATTTACCATGAAATTATGAGACCTGGAAACTGAAGCGTTATCTTACTTTTGAACCATTTAATACCCACGTTTAATACATTAGCAATAGCAAACATTCAGTCAAACATGTTTCTGTTTTTCCGGATATTCAGTCTAAATTTCTCCCAGCTTCCTCTCTGTTCTGCTCAGTGCTCACAGTCACCTCTACAAACACGGTCGCTTTTTCTAAACCAGTGGTTGAAAATGATGAACAATTGATGAATCATTAATACAGTATAAGATACAAAACATGTTTTTTTTTGTTTTTGCTGTGTCTTCTTTTCATTTATCATTTAAAGTTTGTTTCTTTATTTGATAAATGGCTCCATCAGACAAAACAGTCAGATGAGGTGCAGTTACTGCCATTTATTGACTATTAATTAAATATTCATGAATATTAAGTACTGCAGTGTTTAGTCTTTCATTATGTCCCGTTGTCATCGGCCTGCTTGTGGTCAGATCACCTGATCATTAAAATGCAGATGAAAGGTTTGGATATTAATTCAAATCGTCCTCAGTACCCAATTATGATTTTAAAAGTAACTAAGTAGATTACATGGTGTAGTGAATACTTAAATACAAGTAAAAGTACAGATTTGAAAATCTGCTCATTGGTACTCAAGTACAAGTACCAAAATAACTACTTAATTACAGTAATTAGAGTAACTGTAATGAGTTACTTCCTCCCCTGTGGTCATGTGATGATGCTAACATGTTATGTTTTGCTGTTCTGTATCCAGCCAGTAGCTGCAGGTTCAGGGATCCCAGAAATCAAAAGTTATTTGAATGGAGTGAAAATTCCTGGAATCGTCCGGCTGCGAACTTTTCTCTGCAAAGCTGCTGGAGTCGTGTTCAGTGTGGCCGGAGGTAAAGTATGACAGAGAGCTGTGTAGAATAAAAATGCTTTTGGATTGATGTGGGTGACAGCTGCAGCTTACTGAGGCTCTTCAGTACAATTTTGTGTACTTAGCTTGTGTAACATTTTGCTCCACTTTCTACTTCTACTTCACTACATTTCAGAAGGCAGTATTGTACTTTTTACTTCTTTACTGCCCTTTATTTATCTGACAGCTACATGTTACTTTGCATTTTAATTACAAACATGATGAGATTATAAAATTGACTGTACAGTTTGAGTCCCAATCAGAAAAATTATCCAACATTCTACAACAAAGATCACAAATGAATTTGTGCATCAGAACTTTGCTTTTTCTTATTTCGTCTCCCATTAATGATCTCATTACCCCTCAGATTTATCTTGTGACCTGTTGGAGGTGCCTGATGCTTAGACTGGGGACTAAATAAAGACATAATACTGAACTAACCCTATGAGTCACCACGTCAGCTGTCACCTTCAGCCAGCATAAGAACAAAGTGGTGTTTATTCATTCATCAAACACAGCTATCAGTTATGACCAGTACTGGTGATCAGTCAGCGATGAGCAGGTGGGTGGACGCAGGCTCTGACTCAGTGTGTGTCCCCTCAGGTCTGTTTGTGGGGAAAGAAGGTCCGATGATACACAGTGGAGCCATTGTTGGAGCTGGCCTTCCTCAGGTACACACAGCCACCACACAGCCTACTTACACTCATTGTATATATGTATGTCTGAAATGAACATGTTGAGATTTTGAGGTTCATATGTCAGATTATGTATTCCTGTCTGCTGTATGGATGGATGGATAGATGGATAGCATCCTAGACTGTAGCTTACATGTAAGCTTAGCACAGAAACACATGAGAGAATTTAGTATTAAAATTCTGGAGCCTCATAAACTTCTAATAAACTTTTGAAGGCATCTTTGCACAAAATGAGAACATACAGATTTAAAGCAAAACAAAAAACACAGGATCACAAAACAATCCTGGAGTTTCAGCAGAAAACAGGGTTGCAGCCAAATCCAGTACAATGGCAGTGGATGGAGACCATGGATAAAATGTAAAAAAAAAAAGAATACAAAACAAACACAAAATGTCTCCATCCTGCTTGTGTGGTGTAATCCAAGTGTCTGCGAGCCGCAACATTAAAATTTAACCACAGAAGACGCCATTTACACCATGTTTTTAGCTGAAATGTCAACTGTAGCCTCTCAGACTCGAGCCAGATGCACAAGAGATCTCGCGATATTTCCACACGTTCATCCATTAAGAGATATACAAAGTCTCACGATACATCGGCACCATGTTTACATGCTACCTGGGAGGCTACAGTTTTCAGTTTTTACAGTCTTTCAAGTCAACTTGGCATGTTGGGACTTGGCACTTGGATTACTCCAGGTGAGCATTATGGAGGCATTTTATGTTTCTTTTTTAATTTAGTTGTTTATTCCGTTTGAAAGCTGGTCACCCTTCACTCCCATTGTTATGGAGATTCTGCAACACTGTTTTCTTGTGAAACTCCGGCAGCAGTGCCTCTTTACTTTAAAACCTTGTCCACTGGAAGGGCAACATAGAGGGCACTTACTTTATCATGTTGTCTTGCACATTGGGCCACCCTAGAGGTCATTTTATCATGGATCACTGACCACAGGGGCATCTAAGAGGGTACTTGTGCTGCACTCCTAGAAGGACAGCTTTATTCAGATTTACTTGAACAGTTTGGTTTAATAGGACTTTAAAATGTTTGATTTAACACAGCTCAACTTGACTCAACTTAGATTGACATTATTTGATTTGACTTGACATAATTTAATATGTATGTATCCTGTATATTAGAGGATACAGTTTGACTCAGTTGTAAAAATGATGTTCCACTCTATCAGTTTCAGAGCATCACCTTCAAGAAGATCAAGTTTGATTTTCTCTACTTCCGCAGTGACAGGTAAGGCTGTGCTACACACTCTCATCAAGACACTGCAAACTGTTCACTGCTTCCCTGCCAGTGAAAATATGCTGCAAATATCTTCAGGCATAGTTCATTGTGTTGTCATCACTGTTCTTCAGGGACAAGCGAGACTTTGTGTCAGCAGGCGCTGCTGCTGGAGTAGCTGCGGCCTTTGGTGCTCCTATAGGCGGCACCCTCTTCAGTCTGGAGGAGGGCTCCTCTTTCTGGAACCAGGCCCTTACTTGGCAAGTGGTAAGTCACCTTATCCAGTGATCACCAAGAGACATGTCTGTTCTTTCTGCTGACTCTGAAGTGTTTACCCTCACTAGCAAAGCGGCTCCAAGGACGGCACTGTCGGTCATTCCATCACTTCAGTACAGACTGAAATACCTCACCAACTATTGGATAGATGCCTGCATTTTTCATGTTCCTCAGAGGATGAATCCTAATGACTTAAGTGATCCTCTGACTTTTTTATTCTGTCCCAGTCAAAGTTTTCACAACATCTTCTGGATCGGTTGGTGCTAAATTTGGAAATTTCCCCACTGTGAGACTAATAAAGGAATATCTTATCTTATCTTATCTTATCTTATCTTATCTTATCTTATCTTATATACCTGTATTAACAATAATCATGATATTGATATACAGTATCTTTAACTTTTACATTTACATCTGAAAATAACAGCAGAAATAAGCAAGTTTGCCAGTTTTACATGTCTCTGCAATTGACCCTTTGCTAAGCCCCACCTCCAAACAGCAACTGTCCAATCATAGGTTAGCAACCGTAACTAGAGCTATCAAGCTCTCCATGTTGAAGATGTGCAGGAGGCTCTGAGAAGAGCGATACTCTGTTTCATGAGTCTGGGCGGTGACGTCTTTTCTGTAGGGGCAGCAGTAGCTCAGTCTCTAAGGACTTGGCTTGGGAACCGAAGGGTCGCCGGTTCAAGTCCCACACAGACCCAAGTATGGAGCGTGGACTGGTAGCTGAAGAGGTGCCAGTTCACCTATTGGGCACTGCCGAGGTGCCCTTGAGCAAGGCACATAACCCCCAACTGCTCAGGGCGCACCTGACTATATGTACTATGTGTGTGCAGCCCCCTCGCTCTGACACCTCTCCCTGATGCATGTCTATAGGTCCTGTTGCATGTGTGTGTGTATTTCGGGCCTGTGTGTATGTAGAAAAAAAAATGACAACAGAGTGAAAAAATTTAATTTCCCCTCGGGGATTGATAAAGTATGACTTAACTTAGTCTCTAAAAAATGCAAAACACAAGAGCACATGTGGTGAATGGATTAAACTGTCTTCATCTGCTCTAACATAAGCCGCAAATGTTAGCATGTCTGGCTTACTAGCTGCAGTAACTTTACCTCCAGACACACTTGTTAGATACCACTGCGTCTGTATTTGTTCTGTGGGGGTTTGAGGAGGAGGATGTGGGCTGATGCACAATCAAAGTGGATCGATGACAATGCATCTCTCTCTGGCTCGCTGTCTCAGGTCTAAGTCAGGTTAGCTTATCCCGGCTGGTCTGGCTAGGTGACCCATCTCAAAATCTGCTGCACTAATCGAGTCCCTGTGCTTCCATGTCCCACGTTAATGAGTGTATTTCTGTCATCTATCATGTAGGTATACCTGCTGTATTTCACCATCTGACTAATATTTGCTGAGATGTAAACTTGCTTTAGCCTCAGTCTGTTAGCATTAATGTTATATCATGTATGCAGCTGTCAGGTGACTTTACATTTATACTTTCACAGGGTTCTTGTTTTAAAACATGTCAGATTGAAACATTAAAACGTCAGCTGGAGACTTCTCAGCTCACTCAAGGAGTTAGCAATAGCTTACATCAGCCAGCTACACTGATGAAATCTGCTTGTGAGTCATTATTTTGCTGACAAAATCCACCATCGTCAGCTAGAAATGAGACGGTGCTTTTGTTTATGTCTCTAAGGATTTAGAAACCTCGTTTTTCAACAATTACTGCCAATTTTGATGTTAAATCTGCCACTGTTATCACTTTAAACTGCAGTGCAAGAATGGAAAGTTTGTTATGCTTAGCAACAGTAACAGTTACAACATAGTATGGTGCTTTTTTACTATGATGTTAGCATGTAGCTCAAAGTGATACTTCAGTAGCCCCACAGACTGCTAACATGGCTGGAGACTCTTTAGTCTTTTATTCAGTTCGATTTGTCCCCCTCAGACAGAATCCCCCTTATAAAATAATTATTGACCCTGCCTGCTTTTCTGTCTTTAATTTCTTTGATTATGGATAGTGTTTCTTTGTGCCCCTATAGGCCTTGTGTTCTTGGTTCTTGTAGGTGTAGCATAGTGGAGTAATGAAACTGACTGTGTCATTGCAACTTTCAGAGCTAATGATGGTGGGGTTGTTACTAGAATATATGTGGAATGATGTTAATTTTAGCTAAACATCCATTCACTCTGGAAGGACTAATTTGGTGTCGTAACACTGAAAAGAAAAGCAGCTGCAAGGGTTAAAATGTACTATATGCAGAGAATAGTAAAGGTCCATGAATTGAACTCTGTGACACGCCACGTGACATCAAGAACTGTGGCAGCCTTCAGAAGATTTCACTCAGGCATGAAGAAAACAACCTGGGATGAAATAAAACCCACTGCCTCAGTCTGTCAGAAAGCTTTTATACATATAGCACTAACCATTGAGTATGGCCAACTGTTCCTTCTTCAGCTCTTCTATTTCATTTGATTTCAGCTCTTTTGCTCCATGTCAGCCACTTTCACGCTCAACTTCTTCCGTTCGGGGATCAACTTCAACAAGTGGGGCTCCTTCCAGCTGCCTGGCCTGCTCAACTTTGGAGAGTTCAAGGTAAAGAGTCTGTTACTGAAGTTGTTTCTTCATTTGGCACAAAATATGTGTAAATGTGTATTTTTACATTCAACTAAATAATCAATTAAATATTTTTTATTGATTACAAAACCTCCAACCTCCCATGTGATTGGAAAACAATGTGCAGAAGGTTTATGGAATTACTCGTTTGAATAGATGAACTATATAAATTCAAATTCTGTAATGGCACTTTCATATGAATTGCTACCTCCAAAATGAATGAAAAGGGAAAAAGTATAAAAACTTGGTCAGATAAAAAACAAACTCCATCCTCATCTCCAATTATCTGTTTGTACTGTTTCAATCAGGAATTCACACAAAACTCAGACTCAGACTCTGCTCATCTCAATATTTTCATCCCCCTCATCCTTGCTGCTGCTTCTGGCGCCTGTCAGCCATGCCATTCTTCTCTCTCACCTTACATCCCTCAACATCACTGGCACTGCCCTCTCCTGGCTAAAGTAATATCTCGCTGACAGACTACAATCCATCAGCATCAACAACTGCACCTCCTCCACCACTCCTCTGTCCCAAGGCATCCCCCAGGGTTCAGTGCTTGCTCCTCTCCTGTTCATCCTCTACATGCTTGTCTTTGGTAACATCACAGGCTGTCTAGTGTCCACTTCCACTGCTATGCTGATGATATCCAACACTGTATCTCCATTAAATCCATCATTGCCAGTTTTCAAATGTAAACATAAAAATAAAACATACAGCATAAAATAAAAATAAATTGCCTCCACACTGCTCGTCTGGTGTAATCCAAGTCTCCTTAAGCCCCAACATGCCAAGATGACTTGAAAGACATCATTTACATCATATTTTTAGCCTGAATCTTCACTGTAGATCTTTAGCTTGGAGCCATGTTCATATGTGAGTGCACACCGTCTGAACTGGGTGTGTGTGGTGTGACAGTCTCTGAACCACATGTTAGAGCTTTAGGAGACTTGGACGAGTAGTATGGAGGCATTTTATGTTGTTTTTTTTTTTTTGGCTGTTTTTACATTTGAAAACTGGTCACCATTCACTTCCATTGTTTGGGAGATTCTGCACTGTTTTCCTGTGAAACTCCAGCAGTGTTTGGTTGACTAAAAAACCTGACCTTCAGTTGGGATGAGGATGAGCTGATTGACTGAATGACTGAATTTTCATTCTTAGGTGAACTATCCCTGAGTTCACTGTGTAACGCCACATTCACCGCCATCTAGGACCAAACACTGGACGTGGGGTGCTAGACTCCATAGCTGTCCTCTCCTTGTGGAACTGTGTCCCCAAACTCTCTCAAGCTGTCACTGCTCTGATCTGTCTATGTTCAAACAATTTCTCCAGATGTTTTAGAACTGCTTTGAGTGTTTGATTTTATGTCCATGTATCTTTAGCGTGTTTTTAGTACTGTCCTATCTCTTTTACAACAACTGGAGAAGGATCAGGCCATTGACAGACAGCTATACTACCGCTTATACCCGGGAGAAGCTATTCCCCGCATCTATGGGCTTCCCAAGATCCACAAAGAAGGAGCCCCACTCAGACCCATCATCAGTAGCATTAACTCGGTCACGTACAACATTGCTAAACACCTGGCCACGATTTTGGCCCCTTTGGTGGGAAACACTCCACACCACATCAAGAACTCACAGGATTTTGCCAACAAAATCAGGGAAATAAAACTGGATCCGGAGGAAACCATGGTATCCTATGATGTCACCTCACTGTTCACATGTATTCCCACC
>JAJHUR010133800.1:908-11315 GCA_027495735.1 Lutjanus campechanus
TCTCTTTCTGCCTCTGTATCTGTCTCTGTATCTGTCCCTGTATCTGTCTCTGTATCTGTCTCTCTCTGTATCTGTCCCTGTATCTGTCTCTGTCTGCCTCTGTATCTGTCTCTGTATCTGTCTCTGTCCCTGTATCTGTCTCTGTATCTGTCTCTGTCCCTGTATCTGTCTCTGTATCTGTCTCTCTGTGTCTCTGTATCTGTCTCTGTCTCTGTCCCTGTCTCTGTATCTGTCCCTGTCTCTGTCTCTGTATCTGTCCCTGTATCTGTCTCTGTATCTGTCCCTGTATCTGTCTCTGTATCTGTCTGTGTCTCTGTATCTGTCTCTGTCTCTCTCTGTCTCTGTATCTGTCTCTGTATCTGTCTGTGTCTCTGTATCTGTATCTGTCTCTCTCTGTCTCTGTATCTGTCTTTGTCTCTGTATCTGTCTCTCTCTGTCTCTGTATCTGTCTTTGTCTCTGTATCTGTCTGTCTCTGTATCTGTCTCTGTCTCTGTATCTGTCTCTTTCTGCCTCTGTATCTGTCTCTGTATCTGTCCCTGTATGTGTCTCTGTATCTGTCCCTGTATCTGTCTCTGTATCTGTCTCTGTCTCTGTATCTGTCCCTGTATCTGTCTCTGTCCCTGTATCTGTTCCACACAAATGATCTGTATCTGTCTCTGTCTCTGTTTGACACAAATTATCTGTATCTGTCTCTGTATCTGTTCCTGTATCTGTCCCTGTATCTGTCTCTGTCTCTGTATCTGTATCTGTTCCACACAAATTATCTGTATCTGTATTCCAGCGGACCAGAAGTGGGTGTGGTTTACACCAGAAGTCAAATTGAATTGGGCAAATATTTTATGTCACATGAATCTGAACAAATAAATCAGGCTAATATTTTATATTGCATTAAAGTGGTCAAATGTTTTTCATTTCAACTGTAGTATTAGTCATAGTAGTGGTATTAGTTTAGTTGTAGTAGTGGTGTAGTTGTGGTATTGGTAGTATTAGTAGTAGTAGCAGCCAATAACAGCCCATTCCTCCCTTGCAGCCGTCTGAGGAGTAACGTGGAGGGGAAGTATCTGATGGACGGCGTTCCATTCAGCTGCTGCAGCACCCTGTCCCCTCGGCCCTGCATCCAGCATCAGGTCAGCAACAGCTCCGCCCACTTCAACTACGACCAGCAGAGCCAGCAGCTAAACCTGTGGAGGAGGGGCTGCCGACAGGCCCTGATGGAGCACTACACCGGCATCATGCAGTCCATCGGCCTCACCGTGCTCCTCATCTGGCTGTTTGAGGTACTGCAGCCTGTAAACATCCAATCAGAACCTTCCTACCAAAAAGGTTCTTAATGGAACCCTTAGTCTGACAAACAACCTTAAGGCATTTTCACACCTGCCGTGTTTGGTCCAGTTAAATCGGACCGTCGTTCGTTTTCCTGTTTTGTCTGGTTCGTTGGTGCCGGTGTGAAAGCTGTCAATTGAACCCTGGTGCAGACCAAAGAACCTGACCGAGCCCGCGTGAAAAGGTGGGTCTCGGTGCGGTTCCAACCGAACTCTGGTGCGGTTCGTTTGTGATGTGATTTTGGCATGATTTCAAAACTGCAAATAAATCCATCAGCTAAATGTGTGAAGGAGACGATCATATAATTGATAAGACATGACTTATACTGAGGCGAGTACTTAATCTCACCTAGTTTACCTTGTTAACAGGCTGCGCAAACTTCTGTCAGTCAGAATCTGATTTTCCCACATGGGTCCTGATGATGCAATGATGATGCAGGATGACATCACCAAAACAAGTTACCTGTCAGTCTGTAAAACTGCATGTTTCTTCATCTTGATTCGTTTATAAAAAGTCAATATGAGCACGAACCGGACCAGGACTAAAATACAACAGTGTTTCTTTTTTTTTTTTTTTTGGTCCGGACCAAATGAACCGAACTAAAGGTGTGAAAACGCCCTCAGACTAACCCTTTCTTCTAAAAGAGGTTATTCAGAGCAAATGGTTCTGGGTAGAACCCTCGGCCCCTCTGGAAAAATCCTTTTGTGACTGTGTTCTTTTTGTCCCACCAGCTGCTGGTTCTGACGGGGGTCCGGTATCTGCAGACAGCCATGGAGAACGTTCTCCGGCTGGGTGATCCAGACTCAGAGTCTGACGGGTGGATCCTGGAGAACAGTTTGGCAGAAACAGCTTGGTCCAACTTTAACATCATCAAGAACCTGGGTAAGTGTTACCAAGCGGACGATGACCCCAACATCAACGTTCCAACAGCGGCCGCCGAGCAGGAAGTGGCATCCCACAGGGTCCAGATCCCCGCGAGGAGCTAGCGTCGACCTGGAGACTCCACTCCACTCCTCTCGGACCCAAGTCTTTGACCCGAGGAGACGAAGGAGAACCCGTCCGAGTTCTGCAGGAGTTACACACAGATTTCTGCCTTCAGATGAATGTTTGAATGGATCCTGCTGGAGCACAAACATGAGGACGTTTTGTCCTCCAGACTGAGACAAACAGAGACAGAGACACTTTTGTACGTTATGAAACCAGATTTGTACCTTTTGGTGTCTGACTGTGCAGCGAATGGTGCTAATAATCATTTTCATTGTCCATTAATTTGTTGATAATTTTCTCCACTAATTGATTAATTAATCCTGTCACAATGTTGTTAAGAGAAAAACACCTAATGGCCAATCTGACAATATTTTTTCCATTGAACAATTAATTGTTTGGTCATAGAATATTGATCAGAGAATTTAGACCTTTTTTTTTAAAATTTAAAATAAGACTCAAACTCAAAAATTGATTAAGATGCTAACAGTGATAATGCCAACAGTGCTAACAATGCTGATATTCAGCAGCTAACATGCTTACCATGTTCGCCACATTAGTCACAACAGTCCAACATTTTATGTCAGAATCAAATCTAAGCATCCAAAGCAATTGGAAGCAGTTAAAAATTATTGTGGTGAAACTCATTTTAACAGTTTCTGTTGAAAGGGACGAATTATTCTTTTGTGTTCAAGTAGAAAAAAATCTGATAAATCTGAAGAATAAAACTACAATCTGCCAACAAAACCCACCTCGTCCTCCTGTCTCCGTCTTCCCTCCCCCCTCTCTGAACATGTTGTGTCCATGTGTCTCCAGTAAGAAAAGTCGTCCTCCAGCTGTGTGTCCCTGACACACCTGCAGTCACCTGTCTCTGAGTCAGAACATGAATAAAACTGTTGTAGCTCCTGTTTCTGTCCACCAGAGGGAGACAGACACACACTGAGGACACTACAGCTGATAGAATCAGAGGTGGAAAGACGACTCAATCTGTCCTCAAGTACAAGTACTGTTACATTACTGTTACATTACTCGAGTAAAAGGACAAAGTATTCCTCTTAAAAACTACTAAGAGTATTAGTTACTCTTAAATCGCTGATGTTTAAACATCTTTTAAGGGGTTAATATGAAAAACATTCTATCATGACGACTACAGACAGTTAATACTGTTAATAACCTTCCGTAGAGGCGACATAAGAAGAATTGATTGAGACTGTTTCAAAATAAAAGAACAACCTTTGTTTATTTTTCAGAAAAAACAACAAACAAAATCATGAAATGAACAGGCAGACTTTTCATTCACACGTCTTCATGAATCAGAGCTCACATGTCGTTTAACAAACAAACAAAGAGACTGTTGAGCTGTTTCCTGTCTTACATCATCATCATCATCATCATCTGATCCGTGTGAAGTTCTAGACTCAAAGTTAACTCACAAAGACATTTTGTTTTTATAATACAGGTCATTATATGAGGTATCAAACACGTACAAACAGCCGCCTTTGTCTCTCACCTCCTGCCGTCTCTCCCGTCTGTCTCTGGATTTTCATCATCGAGGAAAAATAGAATCAGAGCCAAAAGTTTTTACTGTCACAAAAAGCACAACACAACACTGTGTTAATTAAAGCGATACTCCACTTTCTCAGAATAACCCACTCAGTATGTCCTCACCACTATGTCGATGTGATGATGGGTGAAGGTCTTCAGTTCACCAAACAATCCTGGAGTTTTAGGAGAAACAGGGTAGCAGCCTCATCCAGTACAATGGCAGTGAATGGTGACCACGGATAAAATGTTAAAAAAAAGAACACAAAACAAAGACAAAATGTCTCCATCCTGCTTGTGTGGTGTAATCCAAGTGTCTGCAAGCCGCAACATTAAAAATTAACCGCAAAAGACGACATTTACACCATGTTTATAGCTGAAATATCAGCTGTAGCATGTAGCAGGTAGGATGTAAACATGGCGTCGATCTCGTGAGACTTCCTGTGTGCGTCCATTAAGATATATACGAAGTCTCGCATTGGCATAGTGGTGAGTACATACTGAGTGGCTTATTCTGAGAAAGTGGAATATTGCTTTAATGAAGATACTTGTTAAGAACTTGTAACATATTGATGAATAATGACACTAAATGCATCAACATATTTTTTCTGTTATTATTTATTTCAGGAGCATCATGTTGCAGAGCGCCCCCTACATTACTCAAGGGAGGTTTTCAGGGGAGCTGAGCTCTTCTGAGCTCACCCGTAATCTTTCCACTTAAGTAAATTTGCGGTGTGGTGAGCAGGCGGCGTCAGGCTGGGACAGTCTACGGGGCTCTTGAGGTGCAACAAAGACACCTAAAAAAAGAAGTGAAACCTCTGAATGATGGAGGACGTTCTGACCACTCATCACTGGAACAGAGTTCTGTGTGCGAAGTCACGAGCCCGAAGATAACGAAAGAAGTTTCGTGAAGAGAGGCTGAATTTAAGTTTTTCAAATGAGGAAAACAAACCATCAGAGTAGAAATCAATAAAAGATTACATGACTGCTGATCTTTAATAACACCTGTGATTAGTGTGTGTTGTGTCGTGACAGTAGCTAACAGTAATTTTTAGCTAACAGTAGCTAATGATGATTTTAACTAACATTAGGTAGCAGTAGTGTTAGCTAGCAGTACAGTAGCTAATGGTAGTGTTCAGAATCTGTTATTTTTGCTTCATTTTTTGTTTGTTTTGATGATAAAAAACAATAAAAAAGTCATTTGACTCAGTGAGATGATAAATCTAGCATTGGTTGCCGTGGTAACAGATATAAACATTGACAAGTGATGTTGGATTGAGTGTTTAGGTTTTTAACCTGAGACAAGATTTCAGGATTTGTTTTGAAAAAAGTCTTCAGACAGAAGAAAACGTCCAATCAGCTGTGGATTTCAGCTGCGAGGGAAGAGAGCTGTGATTGGTTAGCGGTGATATTTGTCCCCTCCTGCTGGTCTCCACCAGCAGCCAATCACAGAAGGAGGCAGTTGTCATGGTGACAACCACGTGGTCCTCAGTGCCCCAGATTATTCTGCTGCCCCTCCTCCCTCTTTCTCTTTGTTCTCCTTCTTCACCTCCATCCTCTCCTCTGTCTGTCCTTCATCTTCTCCTCATCCTCCATCCTCTCTGTCCTCTCCTCATTTTGTTTATGTCCTTCATTTTCTCCCTTTTCTTTCTCTCTTTACCTCTCATTCTAATTTCTGTCCTTCTTCCATCTCCCCATCTTTCCTGTCTTTCACTCCTCACATCTTTCTTCCTTTCCTTTCATCCTCCATCTCACTTTCCTTCCTTCCTGAGCTGTCGTTTAACCCTTTCCTCCCCTCCTTTGTTCTTCACGTCCTTCCTGTTTCTACCTGTTTCCCTTCTTACTTTCCTCTCATCTTTTGTTCTTCCGTCCACCTCCAATTCATTCATCCATGTTTTCTTCTTGTTTGCCTATTTTTCTCCTTCTTCATCTCTTCCTTCCTTCCTTCCTTTCTAACCTTCTTTCTTCCTCCTTCTTCTATGTTCTTCCCTTCCTTGCTACCTCACTCTCTCCTCCTCCATCTTTCTTTTCTTCCTCCTCTCTCTCTCTCAGCCTGTGTCTCCTGTTATGTAACATCTCCTCCTCTTCCTCACTGCCTCCATCTAAAGCCAATTACATTCCTCCTATACCGGTGACATCATAAACTGGAGGTGTGGTCTGATCTGAATCAATAAACTGTGTGTGTGTGTGTGTGTGTGTGTGTGAGAGAGAGAGAGAGAGAGAGAGAGAGAGAGAGATAATAATTATTTACCATAATTTTCTGATTTACTTTTATTATTGTACCTTATTTGTAAATTTGTAACGGTTTTGGCAATATTGAAATTGAAGAGAGAGAGAGAGAGAGAGAGAGAGAGAGAGAGAGAGAGAGAGAGATGGTCGGTTGCCGTGGTGATGAGGATTAAACAAGCTCTAAAGTTTCTAAATGACCATGGTCACCTCATTATCTCCCAGCATGCACCTGGAGTCACAGACAGGCTGTTACATAATGGACAGAGTGTGAAAGGCTCAGCCAATCAGAGCCTGTGACATCACAGAGAACAGGAAGTAAAGAGTAGACCATCAGTGTGATTATATGCAGCCCAACACTTTGTCTGACAGGCTTCAATAAACCCCCAGCTCTGATTGGACCAAACATCACGTGATACTTCAGGCAACCCACAATGCAACACTGGAGCAATCTGATTGGTCAGGCTGGCAGGAAGTTTTAGTTCAACAATTTTAATCTGTTACTTCATCACTAAAGGTGAAGAATCAGCTGTTCACCTTCAAATATGATCAATTCGATCAAAACTAAACTCCAAGAGACGCTAATGTTAGCTGGTCTGCTAACAGAGCCTTGATTAACCACAGTCATACAGGGCCCTGAAGGCAACACTAACGTAAAACTGTGACTTTAATTTAAAACAACGTATGTATGAGCTCACAAAGAGCACGAACATCATCAGCAGGCTAACAATCACAGCGTGTGTGTGTGTGTGTGTGTGCTGCATTAGATCTCTTGCACTGACTGTTAACTGTTATATAACAGCTGATCCTTCACACACACACACACACACACACACACACACACACACACACAGCTGCACCGTTTAAAGGAGCAGTTCAACAGTTTTAGGGATTAACTCAGAGAGGGCAGAGGTCAAGCTGTGTGTGTGTGTGTGTGTGTGTGTGTGTGTGTGTGGGCCAGCAGTCTGTTCAACATCTGTTGACATATTATCAATAAACTGTATTTTAACCCTCACCTGACCAGCTGTTTCTTGTTGACGAGTTTTTTTCAGATTGTAAACAAAGATTGAAAACAGGAAACTGAAGGTTAAAAGTTCCAACGATCATAAACACACCATCAGTCACTGAGGTCAGACAGATTTCTGTCTTTTTTCTTTCTTTCTTTCTTTCTTTCTGTCTTTTTTCTTTTTTCTTTCTTTCTTTTGTTTTCAGTCTCCAGACGAACAAAGCAGTCACGGCCGCCGGCAGCTGGTTGCCTGGTAACGCGTCCTGGGAGAGTGACAATGCTGCCAGGAGGCAGAGAGAGGCCTGACGTCCAAATGAACGAGGAGACAGTGAACGCTGCGCCTGCAGGCTGCCAACAGGCTTTGTTCAAACACACAAAACTTTATTTAACATTCAGATCCTGAACTCAGACGCTGTGCAGAGACTGAAGGAGGTGATGATGTCACGATGTCGTGTGTTTTTTAGGTCAAATTAAAGAGAAAATATGAGTTGATTCCACAAAATTCCAGTGTGATTTTTTTTTATAGTGAATGTTTTCTTTAAAATATATAAAAACAAAGGGTCTCAGTGCATGCTGGGATGTCTGAGTCATTTTGACTAAATTGTGGGAACATAAAGTAATTAAAGCTGCGAGTGGCGTTGGACGGCGCCAGTTACCAGACGCCGACCAGTCGATGAGGCTCTGAGTCTTCACACGCTTTGGGCACTGAAGAAAGGAGTTTGATGTCACTTCCTGTCTCCACTAGGTGACGCTTTGACTATGACTCCTGACTGTCATGTAGATGTGTTCAGGGAGAAACTTTTATTTTATCAAACGTGAAGTTTGGTGCAGATTGGATCATTTACACCAAAGTTAAAGCAATTTCCTGTTTCATGGCAAGACACCACATCACGGCCACGCCCTTCAACAATAGCTCGATCTTTTACTAACATAGTCTAGATGGTACACACTGATTTTGAAGTTGTTATGATGAATTCTGTGGGAAGAGTTTGTTCAAATACAACACGTGGAAATCGCCAAAATTGACCACAAAATTCAAAATGGCCGACAACTTGTTGGGTTTAGGCGGCGGGTCCAAGAGACTTTTGTGCGTCTGGATGTGATACGTGTGTGTTTTCATACGTACATATGTTTTGGTGACACATGCTGCAGGGGCTGCTTTCCCCCAAAAAACTATCAGATGGAATTTTTCACCACGACAAACGAACGCATCATCAAACAGGTTTTATACGCGCGAACATGTGAGTGAAGAAGACGAAGAGGAAACAAAATAATAATCAGAATACATCGCACCCTTCAGTGATCAGGCCCTCATAAAAACAGGAAACTGCTGCAGTTTAATGTGAAGAAAACAAAATGTTTGTGTTCAATCAAACATCAAGCTGCTGTTGTTGTGATGATATGAACATAAAAACATCAAATTCATTTTTAAGTTAATTCAACCATCAGAATATTTGTTCAGTGTAACAGTCTGCGTGTTGTTAATTGGTCGTTAGGTTTGATGAACTTTTGGTAAAATGATGTCAGTGTTAAAGTTTTCATCATGATCACATGACCGCTGACAGACGGCTGCTTGTTCATATTTAATGAGAATGTTTTTATTATTAATTTCTCTCCTTCAGCAGGACGACGACATTATCGTCACATGACCAGTGACACACACTAACCTCAGTGTGAGTCTGTTGCGTTCAGGGTCTTCTCTTCATGAGGCGTTCACTGACCTGCTGCTGCTGCACGTGAAGCACACCGCTCTGTTGACATCTTCAGCCAATAGGAGGAGCAGGAGGCAGAGGCGGGCTGTGATTGGCTGCAGGCAGGAGTAGGGTGAGCTGTCGTCACTGCTGCTGTCAGCTGGAAACCCTGTAAGTGTGACATACTGGGTTTATATACTGGGATGTACTGGGTTTATATACTGGGACATATTGGGTTTATATACTGGGATGTACTGGGTTTATATACTGGGACATATTGGGTTTACACACTGGGACGTACTGGGTTTATATACTGGGACATATTGGGTTTATATACTGGGATGTACTGGGTTTATATACTGGGACATATTGGGTGTATATACTGGGATGTATTGGGTTTATATACTGGGATTTACTGGGTTTATATACTGGGACATATTGGGTTTATATACTGGGATGTGCTGGGTTTATATACTGGGACTTATTGGGTTTATATACTGGAACATATTGGGTTTATATACTGGGACATATTGGGTTTATATACTGGGATGTACTGGGTTTATATACTGGGACATATTGGGTTTATATACTGGGACGTACTGGGTTTATATACTGGGACATACCGGGTTTATATACTAGGTTTTTATACTGGGACATACTGGGTTTATATACTGTGATGTACTGGGTTTTTATACTGGGACATATTGGGTTTATATACTGGAATGTACTGGGTTTATATACTGGGACATATTGAGTTTATATACTGGGACGTACTGGGTTTATATACTGGGACATATTGGGTTTATATACTGGGACGTACTGGGTTTATATACTGGGACATATTGGGTTTATATACTGGGACGTACAGGGTTTATATACTGGGACATACCGGGTTTATATACTAGGTTTAAATACTGGGACATACTGGGTTTATATACTGGAATGTACTGGGTTTATATACTGGGACATATTGAGTTTATATACTGGGACGTACAGGGTTTATATACTGGGACATACCGGGTTTATATACTAGGTTTAAATACTGGGACATACTGGGTTTATATACTGGAATGTACTGGGTTTATATACTGGGACATATTGAGTTTATATACTGGGACGTACAGGGTTTATATACTGGGACATACCGGGTTTATATACTAGGTTTATATACTGGGACATATTGGGTTTATATACTGGGATGTACTGGGTTTATATACTGGGACATATTGGGTTTATATACTGGGACATATTGGGTTTATATACTGGGACATATTGGGTTTATATACTGGGATTTACTGGGTTTATATACTGGGACATATTGGGTTTATATACTGGGATATACTGGGTTTATATACTGGGACATACTGGGTCTATATACTGGGATGTATTGGGTTTATATACTGGGACATATTGGGTGTATAAACTGGGATGTATTGGGTTTATATACTGGGATTTACTGGGTTTATATACTGGGACATATTGGGTTTATATACTGGGATTTACTGGGTTTATATACTGGGACATATTGGGTTTATATACTGGGATGTATTGGGTTTATATACTGGGATTTACTGGGTTTATATACTGGGACATATTGGGTTTATATACTGGGATGTACTTGGGTTTATATATTG
>JAJHUR010133801.1:0-12470 GCA_027495735.1 Lutjanus campechanus
CCCCACAGAATTTGTCCTGCATGTTAAAAGCAGGTCTAAAGTGTTATAGTGATCTGTATTGACACAGCTTTATCTTGTTTAATTTATATCAATTGTATACTTAAAATTTAAAACATAGTATTTTAATTAATCTTGAATTAAGGCAGCTAAAGTCACCTTCGGTGTTGCAGATGCAGAAATGCATCACATTTTATAAACTTATATGTTTTGTATGTGAAGTTTAATCTGTTAAGTAAACAGTAACCAAAGCTGGAAAAAAAGAGAGAGAGGAGAGAGAGAGAGAGAGAGAGAGAGAGAGAGAGAGAGAGAGAGAGAGAGTGAGTAAACATTCCTTCTGAAATGTAGTCAAAGGTACAAGGTCGATTTTCCAGCATTTTACAACACAGGGCTGTGTTTCAAGATCAAAATATAGTTTCCACTGAGTTATAACTGGGGGTTGGGGGTGCTCCACTGCTTGAGCGACTCCTGACGTGTGGGATTTTTAACATGTGTTTGTTGGATTTTTAACACGTGTTTGTTTTATTCTGTGAGCCACGTTGAAGACGAATTTCCACTGCTCTGCAATGGACAATAAGGTTCTTTCTGATTTTGATTCTGATTCTTTTTGCTACCCCCCAAAACAACATTATATATGGAAATAAAAGTTAGATACAGTAGATCAATAAATAATAAGTCATAGAAATAAAACTAAATGAAAATCCTTGGCCTGGTGTAATGCTGAGGATGAATTAAAGAGTCTCACAGCCTGAGGAAAGAAGCTGCTCTCAAGTCTGTGGTACAGCAGTAGATACTTCTGTTCAATGGCAATAGAATGAAGATGTAAAAAAAGAAGAAGAAAAGAATAAAGAAGAATAAGCACCTGTGATTGTACTCAAGTGTGGTACATGACAAAATCTATGTTTTCACCACTGCTTTTTATTTGAGTACTGGGAAATGATTATACAGTTAACCATCATGTCTGTGCTTAACTAATTAGACATCCTTTATTCTCATGCTGCTCGCTCAACCTTAAAAACAACATAATGCAGTTTATCATTGTGCTCTGCATTTAAATATCACACTCATCACTGTGTAATATATGACAAATTACTCAGGTCCTCATGAGCAACAAGAAGAGAACTATTCTGTCATTTTTTATTAATAAAGGTCTCCTGCAAAAGCTGCCTCAGTGTATCCCTTTTCTTCTCAAATTTAAAACCACTGTTCACCAAATCAGATCTCAGGCCTGTTTAGCTCTACTGACTTCTGGGGTAAATACTGAACACTGAGTGTCTTCCACTACTTTGCACCTTTTAAATGGAATAAATAACCCAGCATTTTAAAACTTCATGTCTTTTTAATGTCTGTGTTTTGTTTGGTTTTCTTTTTACCTGTTGTACTGAGGCCACTTTTGCAAAAACAGATCTTTATTTCAGCGAGATAACCTGAGTAATTAAAGGTTATTATACATATAAAGAATTCAGTGTTGGCTTGACACGTCAATATCCTGAACAAATTCAAATGTAAGGATAACAGTGACACAGACAGACAGTATGTTACATTTTAATGATTGAATGAACAAAACTGCAACGACCAATGAGGCAAACAGAAACACCAGTAAATAAATAAAGACTGAAAGGCCCGTTCACATTGAATGTGTAAATACAAAAACACAACATATGATAATGAAAGCATTACTATATTTCTTGATTTTGGACTGCACAGCGCTGCAGATCATTTTTGTATTAGTACAATAAACAGGTAACCAGTGATACTAAGTTTACCACACGATTTCATGTTGAAACAGCTGCTGAGAAAAAGGTCTTTTGTCAGGACAGGAACTACACACCACTCCCTTTAGTGTCTGACAATGGTACAGTTCAGTTTCCACTCCTGTTCTCGATTGAAAGCGAACCTAGTTAAGTTTCGATAGCTGAGTTGAAGCACAAGATAATAGTCATTTCTAAAATGCAGCTGCAGCTCAAGTAAAGAAAAATCAGTGAATTCAGTAATATCAGTTAGACAGTATGTATCTATTTAATTTTGCTAGTTTCAGCTAACATTAGTCACCAAAAACTATTGGTCATATGAGACCAGATCAGACTGTAGCAGCAAAATCCCAGAGTGCACTGAGGACAGTACATGTATTTTTTTTTTAATTGCTTATGAATTCAGAAGAGAAACAACCCGTTAACCTACTTCCTCTTTTTATATAATCATACATCAAAAGACAAATATGTAATATACTGATACTGTACTAAATCATACAATGACAACAATATGACACCTGAGATTAAGGAAAAGGAAGTTGAAATACTGGTCTCTCCCACAACAATACTACAGCCAACATGTTCTCCTTTTAAATTTCCATCCTGGTCCAGAACTTCAGTTTTCTTTCTTTTTTTTTTTGGTCTGTGTGATTCTACACACTGCCTGTTTGACATTTATTCACTTTACATGGAGCTACAATTAACATCCTATTATGCCGAATGCATTAATGTCTGTTTAGGAGTCATAAGAAATCATTAATAATCTTGTAGAAGGATGGATGTTTGTAACTCCTAAGTCACTTAACTCCAACTCCAGAGTGTGTATTTTCAGAGCACTGGGTTTTTTTTCTAAAGGATAACAGGTTTAGCTTAACATCAGCAGACAACTGACAGGTCTAAACAGCTGATCAACTTACAGTTTAGAAGTTGTCGTCACTTGTTATTATCAAAGTATAATGTTGAGCTTGTGTTCAGTGTCTCTGCAGCCTGCAGGCAACCTGCCAGGGGGGAAAGAACTCACTTCAACCTATTTATCATCATATTATCATCTATCACCATCTATGGCTCCAACTCACTATTTCAATACCAATTTTTGAACGACGGAGTGTTACATATTACTCCGTTAAAGCTGAATATGTATTATATGTCAACACAAAACTGTTGCTTGTTTCCTCTTTGTTTGTGATGAGGAAATATTTTCTTTAAAAATATGTTTGAAAAGTATAAATTTTCCACTTAAACTCTTCATATAAAGGTCCAGTGTGTAACATTTACAGGGATCTGCATGTAAGGAGATAGTGAGACATAGTGTTTGTAATCTGTAAACTCACTGCTGGATGCCACTAAATTCTACACCCTGGTCTTGGACTTAATTTATTTTTTTCATGAAGAAGCCATAATTATAAATAACCTCTGCAGGCCTGACATCCATTCATTCATCAAAACGATTGTGTAAAATTAATGTTAACCATCATCATTATCATCAATGTTGAGAGTATAATCTGTGTTAATCAGAGAAATGATTCTGTCCGTGGTGTCCTTTAACCATCAAAAATGTTCCAGCTGCGACTCCCAACAAGCCCAGAGTCAGACCCACTCCACAGAAAATATCTGGTCCAAGACCGGGATGATTCGCTTCAACTTCTGTGGAGGAACGGAGGAGAATATGCATCATTACAGACGCAAGTATTATACAACAAATCATTTAATTATGATTTTTTAATAAGATAAAACAATTACCCCAGATCCTTGTAGTGGGCCTGTCCAGGGCTGAGTGCTCCACAGTGCAGCTGTAAATGTCTCCTTCTCTCGGTGTGAATGTCAGCGTGGAGAACTGGTGGAAGGTTTGATCCTTATTGGGATAATATCGACTGAGTGACACCCCCTCCGACACCGGATCGCCATTTTTGGTCCATCTGACTTGGATAGCAGGTGGGTAGAAGTGATTCACAAAGCAGGTGAGGCTGTTTTTAACTCCCAGCTGAGTTTCATCTGCGGGGTAGACGATGACCTCAGGGGCGTCTGTGGTGGGTCAAAAGACAATTAAAAACTGACCTAAAAATTACATCATTACAGAGATAAATGTTGAGGTTAACTCACCTTTTTCCTCTTGTGGATCTTTCACCTCCACTTTGAAGAATGGTGAAGCTATTGAACACGCTCTCCTGGCTTTCAGAGCGTTTTTATACACGTGTAGATTCTCAAACATTCCACTGGGGTCGTCCACAAGAAATCTGGGCACAGTGTAAACAACCTCCTGTCTTTCAAAATCCACATATAACACCTCCTCAGCATCAAATTCATACTGTACTTGAACTGTCCTGTTCTCAAAGCACCCCACAACATAGAAAATGTCATGTTGAACTGAAAAACAAAATAGAAATAAGGAAAATTGTAAATGCATTGGTATAAAGCTGTTTTCTTTCAGGCATCGGTATTTTCTGCTGAAACTTTTAAAAAACTCATCAATTCTTCTTACTAGTACAAAGTAGTAAATTTGAAGCTCATTCTTACTTTTTGAGATGGCACAGACGGTGCTGAGCAGCAGGATGAAAGCGGAGCACTTCATGTTTTGGCTGTCATCGCTGGAAACTCAAAGCCTGAGCAAATACGTCTTTTGGCAGCCTGATTTTCACACACGACCATGTGACCACATCACATGCACAGCAAAAGGAAGTCGACTTCACAGACGGAAGTTTGAGGTCATGTCCTCAATTGTGATTCATACATGACTGAGCAGAAACAAATTCATTAAAATAAATTGAAATAATATTGCTTGTTCATTTTAGTTTTTTCAGATGCAGTCTTTGGTAGAAATGAGAGCTGGCTTGATCACAGCTTCCTTGTTATGTAAATATTGACGGGAATCAGAACACAGTCGTCCGACCTGTTTTGCAGCAGAGATTCTTTGCATTTGTCAGCAGTTCACTGTTTAAAGCTTCTGTGCCCGAACCTTCCTCTAAGTACAATGTGGGGCACTATTAACGGGAGAGTTCAACCAAAAATAAAAATCCAGTCATTATCTACTCACCTTCATTGCTAATGTTTCACAGGAAAACAGTGTTGCGGAATCTCCCAAGCAATGTTAAGTTAATGGTGACCACTTTTCATGTTTAAAGAAACAACAGAAAATAAACGAAAGTGAAATATAAAATATAAAGCATGCAAGGACTAAATGCAAAACAACAGTGCCCCATAGATTTACAATAGAAGTAACATAAGTCAAGTAAAAAGGTAAACTAGAATAGAAAAAGTAGCATTGGCAACAACACTGAAAGTCATTTTGGCAGTGATATTAACAAGTAATAAAAAGTTTTATAATGAATATTATACACACAATATTTAATGCAGTATTGTAGATGATGATAATAATAATAATAATGAAAAGTAATAATGGACATGATATTTTAAAAAGGCATATGTAATAGAAAAAAAAATATTATGATAATATTGCACATGATGTTGAAAAAGTAATACTGCACACAATATTTGTATAATAGTTTTCAGAGTGATGCATTAGTTTTCCTTCCTGTTGAAGGGTGTGAAGCTATACAGTCTGATGGCCACAGGTAGGAGAGACCTCTGTGGCGTTTTGTGGTGCTTCCCGCTGGTCTCAGTCTACAGCTGAAGGAGCACTGATTGGACTCTAGAGCAGCATACAGGAGATGAGAGACGTTGTCCATAATACTGAGCTGAGTTTCTTCAGCATCCTCCTCTCTGACACCACCATCAGGGACTCCAGTTGCACTCCCGGGACAGAACCAGCTTTCCTGATGAGCTTACTGAGTCTATTAGCATCAGCTGCCTTCAGCCTGCTGCCTCAGCACACTGCAGCGTAGAAGATTATGCTGGCTACCACCAAGTGACAGAACATCTGAAGCACGCTCCTGCAGATGTTGAAAGATCTGAGTCTCCAGACAGCTCTGACCTTTCTCATACCCAGCATCTGTGTTTTTAGTCTAGTCCACTTTATTGTCTATGTGAACGCCAACTTTTAAGTTAGGTTTCTGCATTTAAAATCTTATTTAAAGCTTATTTAAGAAAATGTTTGCAAGCATAATCAGAAAAATGTGCTGTTTTTTTGTTTTTTCTTGCAGTGTTGGTGAATCATTCAACAGGAGCAGCAAACCATATTTTAAAGCAGAGAAGATTTTGACTGGGTATCCTGATGAAGTAAAACAAGCAAATCAAACAGAACAAACAAAAAAACACAAAAAGATTAAAAAAGACAAGAAGACAGGAAAGACAATTAAAAAAATTCATGATGCAGTGCTTGCTAATATCACCTTTTGATAAGAGATGAAAAATTCAACAGAACCATTTGTTTGCTCAAATTATAATGATACAATGAAATGTTACAAAAATGCAACTTAACCAAATTTTTCTGACAGGTTTGTTTTTTTAAATTTCATAAGAAATTCTGTGTGGTGAGCTGCAGGTGGTGCTGAAGGTCCATAGATGTGAGCAGGTGGAGGAGGCAGCCTGTTGGTGCAGACACAGACGCATGAGTGTTACATGACTTTTTAAGGGTTGCTCAAAAACAACAACAACAACAACAACAACAACAAAAAGGTAATTAATCATTTAAGCCCCAGAGTCAGAAGAAACAAAGTACTACCACATTTAAACGGTGTTTGAACATTACTGCTTCATATCAATAATTAAATAATTCCAGGACTAATTTAATATTGTTTGCAAGAGACGCTTATCTTACATAAAGCCAGACTGACTCATCAGTTACAGAGGCCGAGGCTCCTCTAAGGTTCTTCTTCTGAATGTTTTGGGAAGGATGAGAGCAAGTAAACAACATAATCTTTTTTGAAATATTTTATTAAATCATTACATTTCAAGTAAATTTAATTTTGTAGTTGTCCTGTTCAAACCTGTTGAAGAGCCGATAAACATGAGTTCTACTGACTTGAAGTCCTGTGACTGATAATGATTTGAATGAATTCATCCAAGTGGTCACTTCACTCATTAGAGTCCTGTAACATTCGCCCACACAGCCTTTTATGTGACCTGATTAGAGTTCTCCTTGAGTGAAATCTCCTCCACCCTCTGGTCTTGTGGCACCTGTTAGTTTGGGACCTACACCTTTATTATTCTTATACACCTTTTTTTTCACAGCAGCCATTTTGATATAAAATAGCAGGTTAAATTCAGGTGTTGCCGATGATACTAATTTCAGTCCCATTTCAACAGAGGTGGACAATGGGAGGGACACAATAAATGGAATGGGACGCAACTATCAATATGGCTGCCGTGAAAAGTGTCTATTTTTTGTACTGTTCTACTCGACTGCATTTCTACTGTTATTGTCACTTTTAAAGAACCACCATAGCTGATGAAAATCACTAACTCACATCATCACACTGATGTATCCCAAGTTTTCCTGGAGCAACTAGCCAGCAACGGCCAGCAGGAAACGCATCGTCACCTTGAATAAGTTATGGCTTTCTCTGAGTTTGAAAATTGTTGGAAAAATTTTGGATAATGTATGTACACAACTCAAATAAAAATATTTAACATCCGTTGAGCGTATTTGAACATTTAATAATACGGAAATGTTACATATAGCTTTATATTGGGATTGTTGTCTTTGGTAATATTAAAAAAGGATGCTTAACATGATGATGGTTGATATCAACATACATTTTATAAATGTACTGAGTATGTGAAAGTAACTAAAGTACAAATGGTGCTCTCCATTTGAACGGGGAAGTTGGAATTTTTTAGTTTCCAGTTTGACATTTCAACTGGAATTCTAAATGAGGTCAGAGAAGTCGGAGGAACTTCATCAACCCCGACCTCAAAATCCAAGATGACAGCTCCACACATCAGCAGTAACAAAAGTAGCTGTAATACAGCCTCCTGTGTATCAGCACTTCTGTATTTTGTAAATCTTACACACTGGATCTATCACATAAGCCACAACACTGAAGAGATGAAACTTACAAAAGGAAACCACGGGTATTACTGAGATCTGGGTTTTTATTATTCAGTATTCCTCAGTGTTCACCTTTGAGGCTCATCTATTGCAGTCATACATGAGGAACATTTGAGGAACAGTTTAAAGGATTTACGCAGACAAGAAAATGAAAGTAATGAGTCATCTAAAGACAGAAAAGAGCACATAAATGTCCAGCAGATGTGACCAGGACAGTATTCTCAGTGAATCTCCACAGGCTTCTCTGGCTCAGAGTGTCTGCTCTGGATACAACACCTGTAGAACAAAATAATTATTAAAGCAGATAAATGACATTAAGCCACAAATGTTTCAGACATACTAACAGATAGATGATGTTAAATGTAGGTGTCTACCTCAGTTGTTGGCACCAAAACCCGCACTGCAATTGAAAATATACAGACAGTTAAGTCTTAGATGCTCCAGAGATAAAATTTTAATGTTAATCTCAGCATTAATCAGAATTCATCTCTCACCAGAAGATTTTATTTTGTAGTAAATCAGCCCAGATATTGAAAAGACCAAACCCAGCAGCAGGCCTGCTGTTCCAACAGCAATCTTATTCATCCCTGGATCAGACACGGGCTCTGAAAGGACATTTATCACAAACACTACACTGAAATCACAACAGTTCTTCTAGTTTTCCTCTAGACTTGTTGCATAAAAGATCCTAAGGAGTTATAATACATGTATAAATTTTATGTGACATGTGAGGTCTAACATATGTGCACAGTGCCATTTTATTTGTCTTTGTATTACACAATTACTGTACTACACAATTTTTGAAATTATAACAACAAAGACATGGGTTCTAGTTTATGTCATATATGCTATATTACTTTAAATTGGAATTAATACCCAATGAGATTATTTACTTTTACTTCAATATAAAAATACTCCATTATAAGTAAAATTCATGCATTCATAATGGTAAAACTCTGTAAAAGTATGTAAGTATCATCATCAATCAATCTTTGGCGACACCTAGTGAGCGGCCAGGACCCTGAGGTGGGCAACCACCTGTTGATACTATTCTAACTTATTAAATTTTAGGTTGATATGACGTTTATCTTTATATGTAAAGCTGTGAAATTTATGTATAGGAGTATGAAGTTCAATATATCTCAAGTACAAAGTACCTCAAAATTGATCTTAAGTCCAGTAAGTGAGCAGATTAATTTATTCATTCATTCAGAGGTTCATTCCACCACTGGTAGTATCCTTGTTGCTTGAAGTTTAAAGGACCAGTGTGTAGGACTTCCACTACTGTAGAAATATGGCTGTGCAACATGGAGGACTCCACCTCTAACTATAAAGAGCTCATTCTACAGCACAGAAAACACAGCAATTCTTATTTTCAGGTGATTAAGCACAAATGAAAACATACTTATGAATATTATATCCCATGTCTGCCATATTCCGATAATAAATCCCCTGAAATCCTACACACTGGACCTTTAACTAGTAAATTTCCTTTAGCTGTCTACATACACACTCTCTTACCCCAGTCATAAAGCTTGGGCTTCCTGAGGCTGGTGTGCTCCACCATGCAGGTGATTTTCTCTCCTGGTCTGGGTGTAAACTCCAGATAGGAGTGGACCTGGTAGAGCCAGTTCCCATTGGACAGCTCATCAGTGGACATCACATCAGATGTCACCTCCTCTCCGTTCCTCAGCCAGGTGACGGTGACTTGTTTTGGATAAAAGTTGTACAAGCTGCAGATGAGCATGCCTGGATGTCTGCTGTCCGCTGCCTTGACTGATCTCAGCCTGACAGAGGGCTCGACTAGAAGAAAATACCCCAAGACACAACATTTTCTCATAAAGTACTGCATCTTTACTCAATGCATTTATTGATTTTTTTGCTATTAACATTATACAAGTTAGCTTTAAAGCAACAGTTCAGCATTTTGAGAAATACATATATACTTGCAGGGCTACTTTTTAGCCAGATAACTTCCTGGAGTTTCTGCCTGCTGACAGCTGCTGAGAGCCATGAACGTGTGAGGAAAAATGCTGAATTGTCATTACCAGATGTGGGACCAAGTCACTGTTTTTGTTTTGCAAGTCACAAGTAAGTCTCAAGTCTTTGCTCTTAAGTCACAAGTCAAGTCCCAAATTAATAGTCTGAGCTAGTCTAACTAAATGGTGGGAACCCAGGTATTTAACCTCTGTGGATGTGTTCAAATTCATAAGTGCTCCATTCAGTTTGAACGACAGTCGTTGTGAGTTGTTAGTCACTGGGTGTCATCCAAAACCAGGTATGAGTGACAGTCATTAGAGTCACGTGACTGTGAACCACTGTTGTCACTGTTGAGGCCAAGTTGTTGAATCTCCTGGGCAAGGATGAAATAACAGCATTATAACAATGCTGTTATTTTATGCCCAGCATTATCAGAATCTGACGTGGCAGAACTAATGGTCATGTGCAAGGTAATATTAAAGTTTTATTCACATTGCATTTAGTCACACGTGATGACTTCTCATTCCCTGACGTACCTCATGTTTTGCCAGAGGTGACAGCAACAAGCAACCAGGAAAACACAGCATTACCATGAATTAATTAAATTTCTCTGGGTTTGACAATTGTTGGAAACATTTTCGATAATTTAAGTCCAAAACAGCATTTTTAGACATTTTAATGTGGAAATGTTACATATTATAACATTAAGACAACATCCATTATGTTCTGTGATACTTACCTGGGGTCAGAAGGCCATGAGATCCATAAACCAACGGGGCATTTCTTTTGCAATATTCAGTTTTCCATTTCTCATGTTTCAAAAAAGCGGGATCGTGGTTGAGGGCATCTGCCAGGTCTCCTGCTTCCTCTGTAAAGCTGGTTACTTTCCCCAACGTGCTGTTGTATTGGCCCAACAACATCTTGTTGAAATAGAACTGCTCTAGGTACACAACATCATGACCATCACGGGAACTAAACTGGCAACGACTCAAATATAGACCGTGATCTGTAAAAAATAAAGTTATTAGTTGATATGGATAGTTACTTGTTCATTTCATATTCTCACACATCAGACTCATATATGAAATTGTCAGTCTCTATTGTTTACTTTAAAAAAAACCCAACCTATTCGATCAAGTGAATATTTGACTCCATCGTATCTCCTTGAGCAGCAGCACTTACCTGCACTTGAAACTGCCAACAGGAGAGTAAAGAAGCCGAGAGTGTGAGACATGTTATCGTGTGAGAGAGCTCCAACAAAAAGGAAACTCGGCAGGTAACAATAGTTAAAGATGATTCTGGGTGTGACAAATGAGGAAGTAAAATTTATAAACAACATTTTTCCCTCCACAGGTTTACAATCTCTAAACGGTGCTTTGCTTCTACGATCATGTTGTTATTGAGTGTCATATTACTCCTTTACTTCTCTTTACACTGTAAAAAAAAAAATCATACAGGAATTTTGTGGAATCGGCTAATGTTTTTTTAAAGATTTTTTTTGGCTTTAGTCTTTATTTCTGACAGAAACAGTTGAAGATATGACAGGAAAGGTGGTAGAGAGAGAGGGGATGACACACAGCAAATAGGCCACAGGCAGGAGTTGAACCAGCGGTCACTGCAGAGGACTGACAGCCTCAGTACCAACTGAGCTGTAGGGGCACCCTGAAATCAGCTAATGTTTTCTCATTAACTTCATGTTAATATACAAGTCAATTAAACTTAGAACTTACAGTATTTATTTTCAGAACACTTCACAGTTTAGAAACATGAGTTCTTCTAATTTGAATTTGTTTGACTTGAAATGAGGAGTTGAATGAATGTACAGAGTTCAATCAACTCACTGAATTAAGAAACATGATCCACATATTGGCAGCATGCATCGTTTGAGAGTCCTGAGACCCTTGATTTTTATTGTTTGAAGATAACAATTACAACTCAAATTCCAAAAAAGTCGAGATGTAGTGTAAATAAAAACATAATGCAATGATTTGCAAAAGCTTTTCAACCTATATTCAATTTAATACAGTACAAAGGCGAGATATTTAATGTTCAAACAGATAAACTTTATTGTTAAAAAAAACACTCATTCTGAATTTGATGCCAACAACACAAAAAAGGTACAAAACTTACAAAAAGGTATGATTTCAGACACACAACAGTTCGGTGTCTCTGTTGTCGTACTCTCTTGTCGAACTCTTTTACTACAAAGTCACGCTGCTGTAACACGTGGAGAATGTGTCTTGGCATCGTCTCACACCAACACAGCATAAATAGATAAATAGCACCAACAGGTGAAAGTAAAAATACAGTTAGTTCATATAGTGCCCTATTACCATCTGAAGCAGAGGTTCCCAAACTTTCAATACCAAAGCCCCCCAAATAGCATTACCTGATGGCCTGAATGATGTCTTTAAAAACCCAAATAAATGAATTTATTCACGACAATTCATTCAACTGTACATGACTACACAGAACTGTGTGTATGCAAAAAACAATGTACAATAATTTGTGCACTTTCTTGCACAAGGTGCAGTGAGCTTCAAGTTCATTACTTTCAGCTGGCTTCAACCATGATATAATTTTTCTTAATTTTAAGACATTTTAAGCCCTAAAGTTCAGATCATTGGATTTTCAACTTTTTAAGGATATGCAGAAGCTCTGCATGTGGCACTACAGTTCAGAGGAAAAATATATATTTTTGACTCTGAGGTGAACTGTCCCTTTAATGCAAAATAAAGGTTTAGTAGATAATAAATCTTGCTTTCCAAAACCATAAACATGTTTGTTTATTATTC
>JAJHUR010133807.1:337-14891 GCA_027495735.1 Lutjanus campechanus
GACGCTAAAAGGAAATAAATCCCAAAATTATTTTTAAAATTTGAACTGAATTTGAAGTTTTAAGTTTCCAGTTTGGGGATTTTTTTAAGAACTACTACATTAAATTCAGTGATTATGAAGCCTTGAAAATAAAGGTGGGGTCAAACCAAGCCAAAGTCTGTGTGCCTTTTAATTGGACCAACTCATTCTTCCATTATGACATCACTTCCTGTTTAACTGGCTTTCCAAACAGGTTTTCATTCGCGATTTTTAAGTTGCTTGTTTTAACACAAATATTTTAACATGTAATTATGTTGATGTTTATGTTTTCATGTCTTCAAATGTTTCAAGTAACTTGTTACATCACCTGTCAGATCGAACATTAACGTGTCACAACGTCTCAAACAGAAAGAGGACATCGATCATCGATCTGCCGGGTTCCACCAACAGCTGTTCTCTGTTAACAAAACGTCACATCGTTTGCTCGCTCGCTAAAAACAAAGTTTAAACTACGTCACAGATTAAATTGGAGATGAAAGTTTTGGTGAAAAAGAATTAAATATCAGTTTAGAGTAAAACTTTCAAAAGAAGAAAGTGATTTAATCCTTGTTGGTGAAACCAGCCTCAATAAAACAACATTTAAACTCACATAGCTCCGCCTACTACAGGTTAAATTTCCCATCATGCATTGAAAACCTGCACCTGTTGGTTTGTGCTGCTGCTGATTCGCTGCAACAAAACTTGTTGAGAACGTTTTACGTTTTAAAACTTAACATGTAAAACATTACCTGTCAACATGTGAACGTTCTGAAACACGTTCCAACACGGTCTAAAACACGTTCTGAAACACGTTCCAACACGTTCTGAAACACGTTCTGAAACACGTTCCAACACATTCTGAAACACATTCTGAAACACGTTCTGAAACACGTTCTAACACGTTCTAAAACACGGTCTAAAACACGTTCTGAAACACGTTCTAACACGTTCCAATGCGTTCTGAAACATGTTCTAACACGTTCTAAAACACGTTCTGAAACACGTTCTAACACGTTCCAATGCGTTCTGAAACATGTTCTAACACGTTCTAAAACACGGTCTAAAACACGTTCTGAAACACGTTCTAACGTTCTGAAACACGTTCTGAAACACGTTCTAACACGTTCTAAAACACGGTCTAAAACACATTCTGAAACACGTTCCAACACGTTCTGAAACACGTTCTAACACGTTCCAATGCGTTCTGAAACATGTTCTAACACGTTCTAAAACACGTTCTAAAACACGTTCTGAAACACGTTCTAACGTTCTGAAACACGTTCTAAAACACGTTCTGAAACACGTTCTAACACGTTCTGAAACACGTTCTAAAACACGGTCTAAAACACGTTCTGAAACATGTTCTAACACGTTCTAAAACACGGTCTAAAACACGTTCTGAAACACGTTCTAACGTTCTGAAACACGTTCTGAAACACGTTCTAACACGTTCTAAAACACGTTCTAACACGTTCTAAAACACGGTCTAAAACACATTCTGAAACACGTTCCAACACGTTCTGAAACACGTTCTAACACGTTCCAACACGTTCTGAAACATGTTCTAACACGTTCTGAAACACGTTCCAACACGTTCTAAAACACGGTCTAAAACACGTTCTGAAACACGTTCTGAAACACGTTCCAACACATTCTGAAACACATTCTGAAACACGTTCTGAAACACGTTCTAACACGTTCTAAAACACGTTCTAAAACACGTTCTGAAACACGTTCTAACACGTTCCAACGCGTTCTGAAACATGTTCTAACACGTTCTAAAACACGGTCTAAAACACGTTCTGAAACACGTTCTAACGTTCTGAAACACGTTCTAAAACACGGTCTAAAACACGTTCTGAAACACGTTCTAAAACACGTTCTAACATGTTCTGAAACACGTTCTGAAACATGTTCAAACATGTTCTGAAACACGTTCTAAAACACGTTCTAACACGTTCTAAAACACGTTCTAACATGTTCTGAAACACATTCTAACACGTTCTAAAACACGTTCTAAAACACGTTCTAACATGAAACCTGCTACAAATCGTCACAAACATGTTTAAAGTTGTAATAACTTACAGGTGTTAACGTGTAACTGAGCGCTCGTATCAAGCTGTTACACAGCTGTATGTAACAGGTGACATCACTCAACATGTGTCTGATTGAACTGGAACAGTTTACACATTAAATATTAATTAATTCTTTACAACCTGTAACATGTTACATATGTGTAACAAGTAACAATACTTGTTAGTGTAATTTGTTACATGTGAAATACTCGAGTTGTTTCCGACACACAAACAGTAAATACTTGTTACAATGTTACACATGACAGTCTTGTGTTTCTGAAGTTTCTACTCATGTTACAGAACTTGTTACATGACACAGTGAGTCACTATGACCAGTAATCACATGTTACATGTGTCGACGAATGTTTAAGTTACTTGTGTGCTTCATAGATACATGTAACACAACATGTAACACATGTAACACAACATGTAAAACAACATGTAACACAACATGCTAAAGTACATGTGATGAAAAGTGCAGAACTGTAACACGTGACGCATCTTTTAAACCCGACATGTTACGGCACGATGTTACTAGGTGTTGTAACGTGATACTATTTTTAAAACATGACATGAAATTTTTTTACGTGTATTGTAACGTGTAATTCTAAGTATTCAACATGTTGTAATGTTACAATATTTATATGTTGACATGAGCCGGTGTAACACGTCTTGTATGTTTGTTACATCCTGTCGTGATGTATCAAAGTTACATGTAACATGAAGACATGAAAACAAACGTCGTCTCTACAGTTTAAACATTGAACTTTTATTTTCTCAACAGTTAATTAAGACTATTTTAATAATTCAGTCATTTCAACGAGGCTGCACCAATAAAGGTGAATTTAATCAATTCAATTTGAAGGTTACTTCAAATCAGTTGCACACAAAAAAAACAGGTTTAAAATGAGTAAATCCAGATTAAATCAAAGTTTTAGTGATGTAAACTGAAATGAAATAGAGTTTAATAAAGAGGGAGATGCTTGTTTATCCAAATTAAAATAGACATAATTAAAAAATAAATGTGAGTGCTGGATGTTTATATGATAAAGTATAAAAGGAGGGAACGTTCTGGACTCCTCAACAAAACGTTACATTGTTTACTAGCAAACTAAAAAAAAGTGAAAACATTTGTATTAGAATTAAATTTACTCGTCAGAGTAAAAACTAAACTGAGATGTAAACTCTGAACTTTGATGCAAAAGAATTCAGGTTAAATTCAGATTTTTCAGGAGCAGCTCAGCTTTTGTTTACATTTTAGCAGAAAAGAGACTCATAACAACTCAAACTGTTTTTAAACCCGAATGTATCTGTTGTTTTTGTTTATGCTGATGAATGTTAAGTACTTGTGGTGCATTGTGGGATTATTACTGTTGTTATGATCTGAGATATTTTTAATATCGACTCAGTGCATGTTGGGGGGGGGGGGATTCAGAAACAAAACAAGTTTGTTACAATTTGATTTATTCTGAAAGTCTGACAGGAAGTTGTAGCATGAATCACTGAATAAATAAATCTTCTGACAACCAATGACTGTCCTCGGTTTCTATAAGCTCCACCCACCGTCCATCCTCCCAGCCAATCAGACTGCGAGACAATTTCAACAAACAACACCTTCAAGTTCAGCTTTGAAAGGATAAAACTTTATTGTTCCTGTGTTGACACAATCCTCGACTGTGATTGGTTGCTTCGCAGACTACAGCAGATAATTGTAATTTAAAAAAAAACAACAACAATAAACAAATAAGAATCCTACTGATCCTATTGGACGACAACGATGGGTTCGTCCGACTGATGTCATCAACCAAACCCCCTTGTGGCTACGCTAACAGCTAAGAGCTAACAGTGAAGCAACACGCGATCGTCCCCACACACACACACACACACACACACACACACACACACACACAGTGTTACGACGCTGCAAAACAAAGTTCAGAAATATGAATTTTTGTTTGTTTGTTTATTTATTTGGTCCTTGTTTGTTTCTTTGATGTTTTGTGAATCACATGAAATGTCGCGACCGTTAAACGTCACAATACTGGAACTCATTCAGTGCTCGACTGGTTTTTTGTTTTAGAAAAAAAAAAACAATTTAATTTGCAAATCAATAAAAAGGTCAAATTTCATTGGCGGCGTTTTGTTTTTGTTTCTGTGGCAACTGGACATTTTGTCTCCACTTTGACGTCTCGTCACTAAAGAACATAAATTAAGACTTTTTGTTTGTAAGACTCACGTCTCCTTTGGGTCATTTTATAATCTGTAAATACACTTTTGACTTGTTTTAGAACTACGAACACAAAGATCCTGAAATGACCAAATGTTCTGTTACGATCAGGAGAACGTGTGAAGAACAGCTTCTGTTTCTGGTTTAAAATACAAATTCACATCAGAAACCTGCTTTTATTTGTTTTTACCGTAAAGATTCTTAAACGCAGGAAAAAGTCGGTGCAAGTCAGATTTTTAAAAGTTAATTAGATACTAATTTGCATAAAAATGTCCAAGATATGAATTCTGAAATGACAAAATGTGTTTGTTTTTTTAAATTCCAAAATCTTTTGTTTTTTTGTGATTATCAGATAATTATTTAAAGATGACACGCAGGACCTAATTAAGCGAAATGTTTCCACTTTTGTTTTTTGTTTTCTTTACAAGACAAAAATCAGGTTTCACTCTCGCTTCTCATTGGCTGATTGTTTTCACATTTGTTTGTTTTTTTTAACTCAAAGCTGCACAAATTATTTTTCATATCGACACTTTTGATCCAACAAAAACAACGGAGACATTTTCTTGTAATAAAAACTATAATTCTTTTTGAACACCTGTTTCTATCAATCAGATGATCTGAGCAGAGTTTATTTATGTTTTGTTTGTTTGTTTGTGTCGTTTAAAATGATCCCTGACCCTAATTTTCATACGACAGGATGACATCACGTGCTGCTGGTCAAAATATTCTAAATTAAGTTTACATTTAAACTTTTTTTTTTTTTAAACTCTCACACAGCTGCAGTGGATTTTAATCACTTCACCTTTCTGACAGGAAAGACAAACGTCACTCTCTACAAACCAAACTACAGTCATAAAATGAGTGATTTTAGCTCACAGGACTCAGGAGCTGTTGGTCTGCTGCCCCCGTCTGTTAGTGTGTTTGTGTGACTTCAGTGTTTTAAAGTGTTAATTCAGATTCACTGAAGTATCACAACAACACAAACAAACTAACAGATGGAGGCGGCAGCAGAACAACAACTCCTGTGTCCTGTGAGCTAAAATGAGTGATTTTATGACTGTAGTTTGGTTGGTTTGTAGAGAGTGATGTTTGTCTTATAGAACAGTGGTTTTCTGTCAGAAAGGTGAAGTGATGAAAATATCCTCATTCAACACTTAAAGTGATGTGAACTCTCCCTTTAATCCGCCTCTCTGCGTGAATAAATGAGTTCTGTGTTTGACCAATCAGAAACATGCTAACAGGGACCATACTGGCTACAGGAAGTAGATTTATTTCCTGGTCAGAATGCAGGTGAACTTCCTGAAATAGAAACAGGTGTTTCTTGTTTAAATCTGTTTTTCTTAGTGAACGTGTCAGCGAGCTTCTGTCCAATCAGACCACAGAGACGAGCGGCGTGTCACCGTCTTTTACTTTTTAGATTTTTTTCACTCGTCAAAAAAAATTATTACATAAATTTTCTCATGGAAGCAAATAACAACTGAAATATTTTACTTTGAAAGAGTCTGTTATAGACTCAATGATTTTCAAAGTAAAAGCCTGCTCTTTATATTCAGCTGACATTTTCTTCCATAAAAAAAGACATCAGCTGAAGCCGAGAAGCATCAGCCAATGAGAGGAGAGAATCTTAACTCCTCTCTCCTGATTGGCTGATAGTTCTCTCTGTCCTCACAGACTGAGAAATCAAAGATAAATTCAGTGCGATGTCTCACTCCCTCCTGTTTCTGTTTTTTTGTTTTTATTTTGTTTTTCTCTCGTCCATCCTGCGCTCTCATTGGCTTGTTCTGGCATCATTTAGTTTTAGCACCAAAAGGAACATAAATAGTTAAAAACACACACACACACACACACACACACACACACACTCTTCAGTTTTTCTCATAAAAAAACAAAAACAGATAAATGTCAGTCTCTTTCTCTCATCTCCTCTTCTTCCTCTCTGCTGCTCAGGAGGAGGAGGGTGCAGGCGGTTGCCGTGGTAACTAGACGTCGAGGATCTCCTCGGCCGTGCCGCCGCAGCGCAGCCGGTAGCGTCCGGTCCTCCAGCTGATGGTGGGATCCCACAGAGCCGACAGGAAGATCTGCACTGCCATCGACTCTCTGATGAACCACGCCACGGCGAAGTCCAGCTTCGAGAAGCACAGCGGGCCGCCCTGTCACATGATGTCATCCGTCAGTAACCAATCAGTCACAGGCGCACAGGACACAATGTAAAGACATGGGCCTCCCAACCTCTACACTCTCATACGTTTATTTTATTCATTTTTTGTTTTTCATGTTTAGAATTATTTTGTTTGAATTTAATCTTAAATGTTTTTATTTATTGACTTTATAAATTCTAATCAAACTTTTTAATTAAATTCAATTTAAAGTATCAATAACTATATAATGAAAATAAATAATATAATAAAAGTTGCCATAAGACAAACAAATAAAATAAAATAATTAAATATAATAATAAAATAAGTAAATTAAGAGGTAAATAGTGAAACAAATATATATTCAATTACACAATAAAGGTTCTCAGGTTAGCAAACAATATTAGGTTTTATAATTTAAATAAGTAAAAACTTTTTTTTAAATCAGTTTGTTTAAATATCACAAATATTCCTGAGTGGGTCACCCTTACAAAATAAGAGTCTAAAATAAAACAAACTGCAGCAAACAGCCTGCCCCTTCAAAGTAAAAGCATGTCATGTTAATGGATGCAAGTACCTGAACTCCAGTCAGCTGGATGTAGTCAGAAATAAACCAGGCGAGACAGTGACACATGAAGAAGACCATCATGTCCCACCTGCAAGAGACAGAGAGACACAAACACGAGCATTACGTAAGATCTGTACGATCATTTTTATGTTCAAACTGGAAACAACGTACGTGACCAGTTTGAATTATTGCTTATTGGTTCAATGATGGTTTCAAGTCATCAACAGAATTTTTCCACAAAAACACATTTTAAAAAATCTGAACACTGCGGGAACACTGGGGGAGCACTAGGGGAACACTAGGGGAGCACTGGGGGAGCACTGGGGGAGCACTGGGGGAGCACTGGGGGAGCACTGGGGGAGCACTGCAGGAACACTGGAGGAGCACTGGGGGAACACTAGGGGAGCACTGGTTGAGCACTGGGGGAGCACTGGGGGAGCACTGGGGGAACACTATGGGAGCACTGGGGGAACACTGCGGGAACACTATGGGAGCACTGGGGGAACAGTGGTTCTCAGGGTTCTCCTCTGCTCTGGACTTCAGCCTGCCAGACTCCACCAACATATTGATCAATTTAAATCTGATTGGTCCGAATGAATATTTGCGCCAAATTTGAAGAAATTCCCTTGAAGTGTTAGACAGGACAGACGGACAGAGGGACGGACACAGACGGACAAACAGACAGACAGACGAACGGACAGACTGACAGACAGACAGACAGGCAGACAGACAGACAGACAGACAGGCAGACGAATGGACAGACGGACAGACAGACAGTCGGTACCTGAAGACATAATGAGCAGCCCAGCCGATGATGAGGCTGGCCAGGAAGCACTCGGAGACGGGCTCCAGGACGGTGCCTGGGAGCATGTTGATCCTCAACTTCGTCCATCTGAAAACATAAAACACACACAGAGTTTATTAATATCATCTGATCCAACACGTCACAAACTACACTCTACAGTGGGGGGCCCTTATTCTTCATGGGGGGCCACATGAGAAACTGATCAGGCTGCCGTGAGCCAAACATAAATGATATAAGATCCTAATAATGACCAAAGGTCAGAGAGGTTCTGTAAAGAACATTTACTGTTGCTCTCCTTTTATCAATTATCATTTTAAACATTAAAAACATTTCAACACATTTCACTCATTTTTATATTTCTACACATATTCAGGCCATCAGCATGTGTGTGAGTGTGCGTGCGTGTGCGTGCGTGTCCTCTCTGACAACATAAAGTAGAGTAACACATGATGGATGTTGTTATTAGAGTGAAGCGTTCAAGAAGAACCAATCAAAAATCAAAGGAATAACTGTTTAAATATGAACCATAAAAACAACCAATCAGATGAAGAGTTCTGAGGTCACCTGATCATGCGGGACTGGAACTGGCCAATGGAATACGACCCAGAGTTCTGCAGGGCCACCTGTGTCGCCATGGAGAACTTCCAGCCTCTGAGGAGTCGGACAGAAATCATCAGGTCGATTCACTGCTTTAACAAAACGACATTAGCTGCTAATGCTAACATGCTAACCTGTCAGCAATGGCTTTAGCCATGAAGTAATCCTCAGCGATGTACTGAGCAAAGGCGACCAATCCCCCGGCTTGATCCAACACGTCCTTCCTCATCAGACACGACATCCCCGTCACACACTTTATCCCCGTCACGTTAGCAGAGATGTAGGAGCGAGGGTGGGACGTCCCAAAATACACCTGGCAACAGGTTAGCATCTGTTAGCATCAATAAAGCTAAAAGAAAACACTTAATCCCTGTCACATTAGCAGAGATGTAGGTACAAAGTTAGCATTAGCTGCTGGAAAAAATAGAGATTCAGCATTTGCTAGCATGACACAGTTCAGATATTAGCATGTGTTAGCATCCAACAGCTTATTAGTGGGCTGAAAAAAAGCAAATACGATGTGATCAAAATGTTCAAATTTATTTGGAATGGCTCTAAAATATGAGTCACATCAGCTTTCCTGGTGCTACGTAGCATTTAAAGACACCATGTTACATTTGCATTGTTATCTGGTCATGTGTGCCTTCGGCTGACTTATCATGGTGTTAGCATGTTAGCATTACCTGCTCAAGTGTGGCGGCGAAGCCTTGGCGGTCGGCAACATATGGCAACCCATGGACCAGTCCCACCTTCTCTGTCATCTGATTGGTCAGGTCTGTCAGGGTGTCGGGTTTCACTACCACACAAACACAGAGAGTTAGCCAAAACAATCATGATGAAGACGTGTCAGCGTCCACAGCTCGCGTGTCCGCTCACTGACCTCTGATGCCGCTGTCACAGATCCACACCAGGCCGTATTTGGCTCCTTCATAGCCCGGCATCAGGTTGTTGATCTTGGGGTTGATTCCAACTTTCTTCCCCCCTGACAACCAAAAAACATGCTAACATTAGCTGCTAACAAAGAGCTAAACAAAGTGAGTCATATGTTGAAGACAGGATAATTAATGGTAGAATAAACAATATTCTTCTTACCGATGAATAATCGAGCGTCTACGTTGGGATATTTGCCCAACAACTTTTTACAAACGTCAACAGCTGGATCATCTTGATCCTGAACGCACAGCAAGATCTCGTACTGCAAAACAGGAAGCAGAATCACCGTCAGCATGTCTGCTTCAGTTCCACTGAAGCTCGGGACTGTTAGAACGTGACTGAGGCCAATCAGATGGTAGTTCAGAAAATGTCTGCAGTCAGGGGGATTTCATTGGCTGACTGGGGCAGTCACATGACAGCTGGTAATAAGGGGTAGGTGGGTGGTCAGATGGCAAGTGGACGGTAGTCCAGGAGGTAAGATGGTAGTCGAGGGCTGTCAGAGGCAGCGAGGGGCAGTTAAGGGTAGTTCGGGCAGTCAGAGGAGGGTGGGGGCAATCTGATGGTAGGTGTAGGGCAGTCAAAGCGTAGCTGTGGCAGCAGGATGGTAGTCGGGGGCAGTAACATGTTAGTTTAGGCCAGTTATGGAGGCAGCGAGGGGTCATTTAACTGAGTGGTGGGTAGTTTGCGTCACCTTGGGGTAATCCAGTGTAAAAAATGTCTCCAGGTTGGAGATCAGATTCGGGTCGACGCCCTTCAGCGGCTTCAGCAGAGAAACTCCAGCCAGCTGAACGAATGACTGTTTGACCTCTGACCTTTTCTTGTGGAGGTGGAGACGCCTGAAAGAGACGGAGAGGTCGGAGGTCAGAAACGTTCCTCCAACAGGGACGGAACAGCGTCTGAAGTCAGACTTAAACTTTCCAGGATGTTTTCTTTTTTGATCAGTTCACTCGGACCAAAGCAACCAAACTCCACTGAATAAATCCGTCAGTTTTACCTCACAGGATCTTTTCTGAGTCGATCTGAAACTCACACATGAAATTTATCGTCATTTGTGATGTTTTCAAAACATAAACTATCCTTTAAATGTCTTTCACACTTATTTTTAGTGCAATTTAAGAATTTTAAATGTTTGATGATGATGACAAATCAAAGTGTCAAAAGTTTAAATGAAAAGCAGCAGCAGATGAAGATGTTGTGTTCTGTTTGTCTGTTCCTTCATTGAACATTTTATATTCTTTAGATTTTATATTTATAAATCTGATAGGTATTTTTTATCTTAATTTTATAAGTACTCCACTGTCACTTTCTATCTGTACTACTTGAGCTGCTGTGAAAAGTGAATTTCCCCGGTGTGGGATCAATAAAGTTCATCTTATCTCTTATTTTAATATTTGTGTCAGTTTGAGCACGATGTTCTTTTAGATGGCAGATTAATTAAAGTGTATCTTTAACAGGTAATAATATGTTACAGGTATTATTAACAGATTAGTGTTTTACGAGAGGAGGTTGTATCGAGGTTGCAGAGTTGACATCAGACGTCCACACTGTTGCTGACATGATTTACTTTTCTTCTTAAAAAATCTTTGAGTATAGAAAAGAAATTCAAAAGTTGCTGATTAAATTCATTAAAGTTAAAGTGAATAAAGGTGAAAGAGGACCTATTATCCTCATTTTGGGGCCTTTGTACGGAGTCTTGGACTCCTATAGAGCAGCTACACACGATTACCTGCACACAAAGCTTTGTAGATCTTCAGGACGCTGTCTCTCTCTCTGCATCTCCTCCTTCTATTTCCTGCATCCCGCGAAAACGGTCTGTGTAATTTACTCCACCCCCCAGCCCTCCTCCATGTACGCCTCCTACCGAGCCCACTCTGCTGTGATTGGTCACATTCCCGAGGACTTCCGAAGAGCTGCCGAGCCCCACCTCCTCATTTAGCCGGTGCAGGAGTAAACAGCGAACTTTACTACTCTTTACTCTTTTGAAAATGACAAGTTTAGAAATACAGCCGTATGTGTTGGATCCTGAATCTGATCCGGAGGTACAGACTGGACAGCCTGAAGTTTCTCCAGAACAGAGGTTACTTCATGACGTCTCTGAATGGTAGGCGGAGCTTGTTATTGTTATAACCTGTTTACCTCTGCGGCTAATCCAGCTTCGTACTGGCCCATGTTGACAAACAGTCCGTGTGAAATGCCGTAGACAGACAAACGCGGAGGTGTTTTTATTTTGCTGGCCGGGAAAAAGCAACTTTATCCACTTCTGCCTGGTGCCTCTTTAGGAAAGATAACAAAGTTAACTTTCCCTCACACCAGAACAAACATTTTCTGGGAGCCACTGCTCAAACGTGCTAACACTGTGACATCGTTGTAGACAGCAGAGCAGTGCACAGCGATACGACAGAGCGGGGGAGAGGGCAGGTTTAGAGCATAATGCCGGGGTATTTCCATATAAGTAAGTCTGGCACGGATTCACGTCAATGCAACCTCCTGTTTAAAAAAAAGACGGTAAAACACAGCGTGCAGATCCTCCAGAACAGCTGCAGGACTCACTTCCAAATGCACCAAACTCATTATTTGACGCGTTGGCATCGTTTAACACGAGTATCCAACATTGTAACAACATTTATAGGTCAGAAAAGAGGAAAAAGCAGAATAGTTCCCCTTTAATAACTTAATGTTTTCAATTGGACCATTTAATTTTTTAAAAACAGATTTTTTGTTGTTGTTTCTAAAACTTGTATAAAGAAGAAAAGTTAATTATCTCAACAGATTATGTCAGCAAAACAAAAACTGAGTCTGACTTAAAAATTTAGTGACGCCAGCTGAGTTTTAGACTCAGTGAATCTGAATTAATCCTTTAAATCACAGAAGTCTCACAATAACACAAACAGAGGCAGCAGACCAACAACTCCTGAGTTCTGTGAAATAAAATCACTGATTTTATGATTTTATGGAGTTTGGTTGGTTTGTAGAGAGAGATGTTTGTCTGATATAAAGATGGTTTTCAGTCAGACAGTTGGGCTGAATGATACAGAAGAAATACTTAATCGTAATTATTTTGACTGATATTGTACTTATATATTTATATATTATGTGATATAATTTTCAATATTAAAGAAAAGATCATTTTAAAAATAATTATTATCATTTTCATTGAAAAAGACTTTAAAATGATTATGGGTGTTATTTTTTCAGGGATCTGAACTAAACAAAGATGTTTTCTAGAGAATGATGTGTTGGCCTGGACGCCTCTGCAGCACCACAATATTTCATTTAAATGGTATTTAAACACATTTCACATTTAACAAACACTGAGCGTCCTGCAATATGAAAACTGCAAACGGTTCTCCTGCTGTTTCTCCAAACTGGGGGCGTGTCGACCTCCATCTACTGAAGGCAGAGAGAAGAACCTCATACAGTCAAACTTTAAAAATCACAAACTGTCCCTTTAATGTCTTTCTACATTATGAAAACCCCCGTTACAGCATTCCTCCGTTTTCCAAAGTTTCAAAATCGTTTCTAGTTGTCACACCTACCAAACCAATTGGGAAAGACTTTCCAGGAAAAACCATGTTGCCTCATAAGCTTTGGCGTTCCTTCACTCCACTGCACCAAACACCTTTACAGAATGTGTCGCTTTTAGGTGACGGATCCCAGAGGACTAACCCTGAAAATAATTCAAAACCTTCACATTTAAAAGGGTCTAAAATGTTCCGACGCGAACTGGATTGATGCCGAATTGAAGTGCCACTCATAATACTTCAACAGGCCACTAAGCTTTGTTCGACTCTATGAGAACGATGACCGCGGACCACAATATGATTAAATCGGCAGGTTTTCAAATGTAGTTCGACCTAAATAGAGGAACCAGGAAACTCATGCAGCTAACGAACCGTGACCGTGGAACCGAGTTAGAAATGTGATGAAAATAATCTTTACGAAGAAATAAACCCACTCCAGCTCTGTTATAAAGTGTCCCAGCTGATCACGTAATCGATTAATTTATTGAGTTTCCTCCCAGAAGCTACACGGATCCCTGAGCGAGCCTGGCAGAGCGATGAACAAGCAGGAAAACGCCCAGCAGAGAGGCGCCCAGACGCGGCCTGTCACACATCCGGAGAGCCGCTGAGAAGCTCCGTGTCTGTCGGGTTAATGTTTCGTCCCCTCAGGAACTGAGAAACAGAATAAAACGCGGATATAAAACAGGAAACAGGCGCGTCGCTCGGTTAGCTAGCTGTTAGCCCCCGATAGTTAGCCTAGCTTAGCTTAACGTAGCGGCTGTTACGGTCGTGTCTTTGGAAGGGAACCCCAGACCCGCGAAAGATCTCGTGAGAGTGATCTTTTTAACCAAAACCACGATCTTAGTCCAGCTCTGACCAGATGTTTTCTGCCCCTACACCTGTCCACACCTGAACCACAGCAACAGACACATTTTTAAACATTATTCATCTGTCCAACGAACCCTGTGAAATAAAGCGCCGCCAAATCTCGCGAGAGTTTGACAAATGTTGGGTTACCTTATAGACAGGAGACTGACTTACACATAAATGATGGACATGAAGTGCATGAGCCACAGCACGAAGAACAGGATGAAGCCGAACACGGCCAGTCCCTGCATGGCGAGCTCCAGCACGGCCATGTTCTGCGCTCTGCTCCCCGGCCGGGGGTCACACAGGCTCGGGATAGAGTCGACCACCTGACCGGCCTCGGAGTGGGACCAATCGGAGGTGCGGAGTGCGAGAGTCCGACTCTGGGTGCGACGAGCTCGGCTTGTTTAGACGAACAATCCGGCGGTCTCCAGCTGCGGGGGGGGGGACGTCAGGAGTCAGTCCGGGTCAGGGGCTCCGGGGACGGGGACACAGAGAGCGGCCTCGGCCTGGTGCTGCTGGTGTCCGGGTCACAGCGAGAGCTTCAGGGGTTTGACAGTCACCAGACCGGCCGACGGACGGTCAGCTGACCAACCAACAGAGCTGCGGCAGCCACGGGATGCTGGGTAGCAACAGCAATCACGTCACTTCCGGTAACGTCAAAATTAAAAGGTTCGTTCGAGATGAAGTGCGCCTCACCTGGACAACAGAAGAGATCAGACGACCGCAGCGGCAGGGGCGGTGACAAAAACACACACACACGTATATATATATATATATATATATATATATATATATATATATATATATATATCTCTCTTATATATAT
>JAJHUR010133810.1:1080-11135 GCA_027495735.1 Lutjanus campechanus
TTAGTATTATTATTTACATACAGCTTACATATTTACATGTACTACTATTCCCTACACATAGTTTTACTATTGATGTTCTGTTACTACTGTTCTCTCTGCCTCTGTTCTGTTCTCTCTCTCTTCCACCCCTCCCACCTCCTCTCTTTCTTCCCCTTCTCCTCTTTCCCTCTCAACCCGACCGGTGCTGTCAGATCACCACCTACCATGAGTCATGGATCTGTCCGAGGTTTCTGCCTGTTAAAAGGACGTTTTTCCTCGCCGCTGACGCCAAAGTGCTTGCTCATGGGGGAATTGTTTCAATTGTTGGATGTAAATATAATTATTGAGTGTGGTCTAGACCTACTCTATATGTAAAGTGTCTTGAGACAACTTTGTTGTGATTTGGCGCTACCTGTCTTTGTGTACAGCCTAAGTCAGGAGTCTGCAGCCTGTGGCTCTGGAGCTACATGCGACTGTTTTGACCCTCTGCAGTGGCTCTCTGTGGCTTTGACAAAAATGATATGGAAAGTAATAACTGATTTTTTTTTAATACTCATTTATCATTGTTGTAGGCCTAAATTTATTCATGCATTCTCCAACTGTAAAAATGTGTAAAATGTGACCCTCTGCAGAGGGTCAAAATGGTTCTTTTGAGAGTAAAGGTTGCAGACCCCTGTCCTAAGTAAACAGGGTACAGCATGGTAATTAGTGAGCTTTAGAGGCACTGGTAGACTTTTTCTACATTTTGACAAGCAGAGTTAGCTGTTTCCAAGTTCTATGCTACACTCAGCTAACCCCATCCTGACTCCAGCTCTGTACTTATCACACAGACATGAGAGTGATATCAATCTTCTAATCTCACTCCAGGAAAGAAAGCGAATTAGCATATTATCCTGTAACTATATTCATCTAAATGGGTCACCTGGGCTTCCACAATTTGGAACAAGTTGAAAAAGGATGCCAAGAATAATGTATTCATGTTGTGCTTCTGTTATTTTGTCCTCTCTTGTCCATGTGATGTCTTCCAGTCTGCGTGTTCAGCCAGTGAATCCTTTTGAAGTTTGTGATAATGACGTTCTTACACACTCCTGAGAGCTGAAAGCTTTTCTAAAATAAACCCAGACTGTGTCGGACTGTAATGACGGAGTCGGAGGGACTCGTCTCGGAGCGCAGGTGTTTTCATTTGTCAGACTGAGCGGCTCGACGGACTCTGGACTGAGTGTTCAACCAATTAGATGAAGTGCATTTGTCGCCCAAAATTCCTGCAGGCCAGTCTGCTAACATAATAGGAGAGATGAATGAAGCTGGTGGCAGAGATACAGACAGTAATTTGTGTTCTGTCGTCCTCCCAGTGGACAGCATGTGGGTGGACTGGTGGACGGGGTGAAGGAGAGTTTAGGCTGTCTCAGAGGGAGATTTGTCTGATGCTGCTGGATTACTCTGTCCTTTCAGAGGCCGTCTCGCAGCAGCAGACAGAGAGGGTGGACGGCAGGTACTGTCCTCTGGAGACTGCAGCTCTCTGATGTCGGAGTGTTATACACCAAATCCTGTGGATTTATGACTCTCCCACTCTGATCCTCTGTTTCTTTCATACAGCCTTTGTTTTTCATTTCTTGATTTAGTAACACTCACTATATTTCATGGAAATGAATACGACAAAGCTCACTGGCTCATGATCAATGTCATGAGCCAGTGTACACAGTATCTGGCTGCCTCACATTCTGGCTCTGTCATGGATGCCAGAGATGATTTGTTCTAGCTGGTGTGTGTGTCCACTTTGTCTGTGTCTGGAGTGTCTCACTTGCATCTCGCCTATCTTTACATGCCTGGTTTATTTTTACTGGAGCAGCTCACATCTCTCTGAAGCAAGAAACTTGATTGCAAATGCAGGTACAGTCCTGTATTTTCAGTACATCAGGGCTGCACAATTAATTGAAGTTTGATCAAAATCGCAATATGGCTTTCTGCAATTTTCAAATCACAGGAGGTGCAATCTTTATTAAAGGCAAAATGTGTCAAAAGACTTTGAAATGAATGCATGTGGTGAGTCAGAGATGTCCTGTCCTACACATCAGATTCTACTGACTTAAAAAAAACCATTTTCATTTGGTACAGATTCCTGCAAAAACTCACACTATAGTCATTTCAACATGCTGTTCAATCAAATTAAGACTAATGATGTCAAAGTTTTCATTATATCTAATATCACAAATCATATTGCAATTACAATATCAGTCAAAATAATCACAATTTTTTTTTCAAAATCAATTTTTCAGAGTCTGAACTCAGCCAAGAGGTGTGGACTCAACATTTGATGACTTTAGACTATGAAAAAAGACTTTCTGTTTAACTTGGACTTGAGCCTTTTGACTTGAAAATACTTGATACCCTCCCCCGAGCCCAAAGATGAAAAAGTTTGTCATTTAACAATTGTGCATCCACAAATCAATTATTTTCCCTTAATATCCTAAATCAACTTTAATTTAATCAACATTTACTCTATTCATTCTCAGCAGAACAACACACAGATCCTCCTTGTTTGAGCCAGTCTGACAGCATCCCATCAAGTTACAGCAGAGAACCATGAAGAACTAACGTTACGATACTGAGCTCCAGTTGGGGAAAATGATACCAAAGATAACTGTATTTAGAAAAGGAGGCTGTGCTTCAACAGTCGGGTTCTCAATAGAGTGTTAGACTCAAAATCCAGTGAGCATATTCCAAAAAGATTGAAAAGGTAGCACATCTCAAGCGTTTGCCCAAACACTGATGAAAGGCTTTGTGCCCAAAAGTGGAAGCATTGGTTCATTGTGATGTGAGCCAAATAAAAAAGTGAAATGTGAGTATTTTGTCCTCCTTGACTTGAATACTTGAGATGTGCTACCTTTTCTATTTTTTGGAATATGATACCAAATACATTTTGCTCATGTAAAAAAAAACTACAAGATGTTCAACAAAAACTGAACTGCAGGATGCAAAATGTGTGGGTCAAAAATCACAGATGGAGATGCAACAACTTGCACAAAGAATGTTAAGTCGAGGCTCTGTTGTTAAAATGGCAGCACATTTGTTGAAGAGCACATAAGGACTTGTTTAGGACTCAAAGTTTAGAGTTTGCCTGTCTTGACTTTGATCTGGAGTGCAAAGACTTAAGACTTACCTGTGACTTGCAAAACCAGGACTCAGTCTTACTCTCTCTGGCTAAGCCCCTCAGTTCAGGTTATGTTTCTGAAATTACATGTTCAGCAATCATATATGGGTGTAATGTTCAAATGTCCACATACTTTTGCCTTGGTACATTTATTTTTTTGTGCCAAAAATTCAATTAAAAAGAATTTTTCATATTAAAGACACTGCATTTTGGAGAAATGCTGTTTCTCACTCAACTGTTTGTGACATTTGACTTCAGACCTTCTATCTTTTTGTTAGGGTTTTTGTCTTTTTCTTTGGTGAACTGAGATGAGTTATTTCATTGAAATACATTTTTACAGTATTCTTCCTATTTGTGTTTGCTAAAGAAGTCAAGTTGTTTCAGAAACATGGTGTTTTTAAGTTGGGTCCTCAAATTTCACTTTTAAGTCTCCCAAAAAGTTGTGTTTAGTCAAAAATTGTTGGGCTGAATTTGTTTTCCTTGTATCACAGAAAGCCCTGAATGCTTCATCTGTCAGTGTCAAACTGCTCTGCCTCTTGGACCTCAACATATTTTTTTTATTTTCCCTTTCAAACATGACCTACCCTACAATGTCAACACTTATTTAAATGTGGCCAGTGATGCTCTGAAACAAGCTGCCTTTCACTGTTTGACCAGTAGGGTGCACTCACATTTACAGTGTAGCTCAATGATAGAACATCAGGCTTCACAGTTCTTAACTTCCAGATTTAATTTCAGCCAAGCCTGCTGTGTATTAGAGGGTATGTGTGAGTGTGTGTACTTCTAGTGTTTGTGTGTGTGCATGTGTTGTGTAAGTGTGTGTGATAATAAGACACAGTAGTGTTTGGGGGTGGGGTGTTCCTGTTCCTCTAAGGGTTACACAGCTCTGTTCAGCATCCACACTGCTGTCTGTCTGTCATGTAACTCTTCACACTGAGGCCGCAGCCAAACACTTCCTCTCTTACCTCTATATGTGGAGAGCCGTGCTGATGGACCACATCCTGTTCTGAGTCCGTTTAGAGGCACAACAGGCCGAGCGCAGCAGGATACTGAGCCAGCGTCTGAGGTTATGGACATAAAGTTGGCTTGAATACTCGGTGTTAGATCAGGGTGTAAAAGTGTAAGTTATTATGTTTTCCAGCAGAGCAAACACTTCTCAAAGCCACAGCAGTGCACATATACCACAGGGTTTACAAATCCCTTGTTCTTCTTTTTGGTTGTTATTTTTAACAAGTATTTTTTGGGTATTTCATCTTTATTGACAGTTGACTTTGTGGAAGGAGACTGGAGAAGTGGTGAGAAACAGTGGTATGACAAATGTGGGGTGGGACAAAGGTCACCTACTGGAATCAAACAATGGACATCACAGTTATGTGGAATGTATCTTATTTACCAAGTCATCCACCCATGTAGTCTTTTAAGATTTGTATAAATACATAATTACTACAAGATGTCACTCAGCAGGTCTCTGCCAGACAACAGATGATGAAGCACCTTCTGATATGCCACCACGACTGCCAAATGCACCCAGAGGAAGTTTCTGTGTACAGAATAGTATATTTTTTCTTATGCATGTAAAGTTTCAGATAAACCTGTATAGTATAGTGTCAGTTCTCTTTAAGATGTGTAAAATAATATAATGGCATTGCAACTGAGTGTCCTGGGTCCACCTAAATATATCAACTTAATAAGGAAACTACAAACAGGACAAGAAGTCCAAACTTCTTCATTTAAACATTATTTATTTAGAATTTTTATTTAATTTATTTATAACATTACAAGTAACCATGCTATTTTGCAATAATATAATAGATATAGAAATCTACATTTTAGGATAAACTTAAACAGCTGAAATTCTGAATAATTTATTCTCAGTGCTGCTTGTTCACAGGTCAGAGCCTGCATGTCCCAGTGGAAGTTGCTGCTGTTCAGAGGGTTAATGATTTGACATTAAGCTGATTAGATCCAGTAACTGAGTGTAATTCTAACATGTAACCACTGTCATGTTCAAGCTTACTGATGTCATCACACATGAATACAAGTGGGTTCATTGAGTCTGCGACAGTTTCAGCTTTCCACTCGGGCGCAATTTATGCAATTGACCCTTTGCTAAGCCCCGCCTCCAAACAGCAACTGTCCAATCATAGGCTAGCAACCGTAACTAGAGCTCACAAACCTTCCATTTCTCTACATGTTGACAAGGCGTGCAGGAGGCTCAGAGAAGAGTGATACTCAGCGTTTCATGAGCCTGGATGGTGGCGTCTCTCAAAAACTTGAAACACAAGAGCAAACGTGGTGAATGGATTAAACTCTGTCTTCATCTGCTCTAACACAAGCTGCAAATGTCAGCATTTCTGACTAACTTATGCTAGCTTACTAGCTGCAGTAACTTTACCTCCAGACAAACTTGTTAAATACCACTGCATCTGCATTTGTTCTGTGGGGGTTTGAGGAGGAGGATGTGGGCTGATGCAGCATCAAAGTGAACGAACAACAGTGCATCTCTCTCTGGCTCGCTTTCTCAGGTCTAAGCCGGGTTAGCTTAGCTCTTATCCTGACTCTCTTTCGCGATCGTGGCCCAGCTGGTCTGGCTGGGTGACCCGTCTCAATGTCTGCTGCACCAATCAAGTCCCTGCGCTTCCTTTTCCCACATTAATGAGTTTATTGCTGTCATCTATCATGTAGATATACCTGCTGTATTTCACTTGTTTGCTGAGCTATAAGCTAGCTTTAGCATTAATGTTATATCATGTATGCAGCTGTTAGGTAACTTCACATTTACACTTTCACAGTTTTAAAACATGTCAGATAGAAACATTAAAATGTCAGCTGTAGACTTCTCAGCTGACTCAAGGAGTTAGCATTAGCTTACATCAGCCAGCTACACTTATGAAATCTGCTTGTGAGTCATTATTTTAGCCGACAAAATCCACTGACGTCAGCTAGAAATGAATTTTTTTTTTAAAGTCTCTAAGGAATCAAAGACCTCGTGTTTCCCAATTTCGATGTTAAATCTGTCACCGTTATCACTGTAAACTGCATAAATGCAGTGTGAGAATCGAAAGTTTGGCAGGCTTAGCAACAGTAAGTAAGGGGGTGGGGCTTAGCAAAGAATCAATTCCAATACAGTTTAGGGACCCCAGTATTAAAATATTCAAATAGAATGGGTGAAAATAACACATTTATACTGTCTGTAAAAAACTGCATGGGATTAGCATAAAGTGGGAATTTTCATTCAGAAATCTTGAGGTAAGAGGTCAAGTGACCCCTTTGAAAATGACCATTTCCCTTGCAAAGGCTTATGTGAAGTATTATTTACCCCCTTCTTGACAAGCTGACATGGTTGATACCAATTGATGCCTCTGGTCATCTAGTTTCATATGATCCCAGTGTCTTCACTCTAACTATAAAACTTCACCTGCAAGCAGCTGAAAGATGGATAGATGTAACACTGCATTTTACTTGCATGAAAGCCTAACCTTCAACAGTAAATACAGAAACTTGTGAGTTTATCATTGGTGGAGATTTTAATTTCTGTTTAGATCCACGTCTCAAGCGTGCCTGAGTGGCTCTAAGCAGCAGCAGCGTTTTGGACGAGCTGCACTCACTTTAAAATGATTGAAATCTGTGTGTGAGTACTGTATGGATTGTCTTACCTAATTATGGAACCACACACTGATATCGCCGTTGTCAAGGCAGAGATAAGATCAATTGAGCAGCTCATCGATGATCTTCTCCGACGGCAAACATTGCTGAACTCCTGGCTAACCCGCCTGGAGGCTCCCGATGATGAAGCCGCTAGTACAGTTAGCACGATGGCTGCTTGTCGGACACTTCCACCACTTCCATCACATCTCTTAATGAACTACAGCGGTTGCAACGGGACAGAACCGGAGATTCTCTGTGTGGGTGATTCCATTATCAGATTCGTCAGCCTACCTGGTGCCATCACTTACAGTCTCTCTGGTGGTAAATTAAAAGACTTTACTGATCTTATCCCAGTGCTGGTTGACCGGCATCCCACTGTCCATACAGTGATTGTACACGCAGGTACGTGTGACGTCATGGACAGACAATCAATGAAACTGCATGCTGAGTTTGAATGTCTCACCTCAGTTGTGGAAAATCTGGGCAAAACTTGCGTTTTGTCTGGGCCTCTTCCAACCTTGAGGAAAGGCACTGAACGTTTTAGTCGCCTTTTTAGTCTGCACAAATGGCTTCAGAATTTCTGCATTGCAACTGGACAAGGCTATATCAGCCACTTTGATTCCTTCTGGTCTAAACATGAATTATTTAGGTTAGACGGTCTCCATCCTAATAGAAGTGGGACAAAACAACTAATCTCTAACCTTATTCAGTTTATAGCATTTAGCTTACCATCAAAATCAGACTGACTAATTGGCAATTTTGCCAGTGCTGGTTCTGATATTAACATCTTTAATATTCCTGTCTTAATTTCTGATAGATCTTCACATTGTAATACAAATTTGTCAGTAAAAAATCATGCTCATTTACAGAATATTTCTCATAATCCCAATCTTGTTATTATTCACTGTACTTCTCTCCCTCCTCTGAAAGTTCCTCAGATTGAGCCGACTTCAATCTGTCTGAATAGCCCACAGTCCCTTAAAAATAGAAAAGGTTTGAGTCTGCTTCATTGGAATGTCAGAAGCTTACTGCAGCCTCAGAAGTTAGATAATTTGAAAATCTTGATGTCACAGTCAAATCCTGATATCTTAGTGTTGACTGAAACCTGGCTGAAGAAAAGTATTAATGATTTGGAAGTCGCCGTAAATGATTATAATCTATACAGAATGGATAGAACTGGTAGAGGAGGTGGGGTAGCTATTTATGTTAAATCTTGTCTTCCTGTCACCATTTTAAAGGCTGTTTCTATACCAAAATACTTTGAACTCATTGCCTTAAGGATTGAATTAGCGTCCAATAATGCAGTTATTGTAGTGGGAGTGTATAGGCCTCCGTCTGCTCATATCACCTCTCTTGATAAATTAGCAGAATTGCTTTCTCCTTATGTCAACTCTGAACTGATTATTTTAGGTGATTTTAACCTAGACTGGCTAACAAATGTTTCTGACTATTTTAAAGAGGTTTGTAGTAACCTTAATCTTTCCCAGTTGATAGCTGCTCCAACCAGGCCAAATCTAAAAAAATCTACCTAAATCTACCCTAATAGATTTAATCTTATCTAACAAACCGGATAAAATTGTGGTTTCTGGTGTTTTTGATCTCGGAATAAGTGACCATTGTCCTATAGCCTGCATTAGAGATACACATCTAAAAAAATCTGGACCCCGATTAGTGGGCAAAAGAAATCTTAAAAATTTTAACAAACAAGCCTTTTTAACTGATCTCCACAACAGCGATATTCAAAACACACAGGACCTTTTAGATGTGGAATCGGCAATGGACCACTTTACAAATTCTTTTCTCTCTGTAGTTAATAAACACGCCCCATTCAAAAAATTTCGAGTTAAAGATAGATCCAGTCCCTGGTTTACTCCTGAACTGTCTCAGATCTTTAAATTAAAAAACAAAGCCTGGGCATTAGCTAGAAGCACCAAAGACCCTGGCCACTGGCTTAATTTTAAGCAACTCAGAAATAGATGCACCTCCTCTGTGAGGAAGGCTAAATCTGAGTATTATTTAAGTATAATTTCCAATTCTTACAATGATTCTGCTAAATTCTGGAAGGCAGTTAAATTTGTTACAAACAAGAACACAACTTCTTTACCTTTGTATATTAATTTAAAAGACAGTGTGCTATCTGATAAAAAGGAGATCAGCACAGCTTTCAATCAGCACTTTGCCGCAGCAGGTCATTTGTTTGAAACGGTGCTTTCAGGGGCCCCCTACACAGATGGTACTCATGTTAATCATGTTAACTATGACAATGTCAACTTTGACTGTGTAACTAATAATCCCATGTACTCAGAGCATCTTGCCTCTCATTTCACCTTACTCCCCTTTTCTTCTGATGCAGTTTTTGAGGCACTTCTGAACATTGATCCTAAGAAATCAACTGGTGAGGATAACTTAGACCCCTTCTTTTTGCGACTGTCCTCTCCTTTAATCAAAAATCAGATAACACATATATTTAATCTGTCTGTCACTTCTGGTATTATTCCTAATGTCTGGAAATCTGCACATATTTCTCCATTACATAAGGGAAACGATAGAAGCAATATCAATAACTACCGTCCCATCTCAAAACTTTGTTGTTTGGCTAAAATTCTAGAATCTCTGGTTAACAAACAATTAAAAGAGTTTCTCACCATGTATTCAGTCCTAAACCCACATCAGTCTGGTTTCAGAGCAGGATACAGCACCATTACTGCTACCACTCTTGTTGTCAATGATATAGTTTCTGGTATGGACAAGCGAAAACACTGTGCTGCTCTCTTCATCGATCTATCAAAAGCTTTTGACACTGTTGATCATACATTATTACTACAAAGATTACGCAGTATTGGGTTTGATGCAAAAGCTTGTAAGTGGTTTCAAAATTACTTGTCTGGAAGGCAGCAATGTGTAAAGTTCGGAACTGTTAAATCAGATTTTCTACCAATTACAAAAGGTGTGCCACAAGGCTCCATACTGGGTCCAATCTTATTTTCTATTTATATCAATGACATAACCTCGTTTTTGTCTGACTGTCATGCCCACCTTTACGCGGATGACACTATTTTATATTGTCTTTCAGATTCTCCACAATTAGCTGTTAAAAATCTCCAAGCCTCCTTTAATGTTTTGCAAGGTGTGCTTTCTGATCTCAAATTGGTTGTAAATGGGCATAAAACTAAGCTTATGTTGTTTTCTCGGGCCAGTAATATAGATCTTGATGACCTCTATATCTCCACTCTGGACAATCTAAGAATTGAGCAAGTTCGTGAGTATAAATATCTTG
>JAJHUR010133813.1:0-18977 GCA_027495735.1 Lutjanus campechanus
AGGTTATTGGTTGAGGTATGTCTTAAGTTAATTATTTGAAATAAAAACCTCTAGCTGAAGTTGTTTTGTGCAAATCATTCCTGTCACAGAATCTAAAGATTGAAACTAGTTGGGGTGAGGAATGAAAGCAGGCAGGGTTCTGGTAAAAAAATGTTTTTAGTTGTCTTCTCTTGAAGAACTTACTTTTAAAGAAGTAAAATTGAGCTGAATAATTCCAAATGCTGTAGCTTTATAGTGGTCTCAGCAGGTGACTCTGAAGAACAATAGATACAGGTTTTTTCATATGGCAGCTTCAGAAAGTGTTGAACGCCACCCGCTGCATACACTCTGCATACACCCGATGACTGACTCCACCGACCGCCACGACACTGTGACACTTGATTCCCCCACCGGTGTCAGTGAAGCACCACAAATTGCTACCTGGTCTGTGGGAAACACTGAAATGCCTAGACATTTTTGGAGGTGCACGTTGACGGACACAGAGGCTCTGTGTCGGGGGTTCACGTCCGCGCAGAGGCTCTGCGTCGTGACGGCGTCGACTTGACGCAGTAGTATAAATCAGCCTTCACGCGTCACCACCAGCCCGCGCAGTGTGGTTCCGGCGTAGCAATGTGGAGGCACATACCCGGTGTGACTGACCCAAAAAGAAAGAGTACAGAGAAGATAGATGGAAAGGAGGATGAAAAAGGCGAAACGTCAAAGAAAAAAGCAAATTTATTACTTGGCCGGTAAAAAATTTACTTGGCCGGTAGATTTTTTCATCTACCGGTCCCCTTGGCAGGTGAGCCAAAAAGTTAGTTTACAGCCCTGATTACAGCGCTGTGCCGTTAGTGTCAGCTTGTTTAGGTTAATACATTTAAAATATATTCTTCCTTATTATATGTATATTTTATATATATGTATATATATATATATATATGTATTTTGTCGGCTGTTTTTGCTTTCTTTTTCACTTTTTTCTCTGTGGTGTAGTACTACTACTTTTCAATCACAAATCCATTTTCTTGATTCTGTTTTATTCTTGATTCTCTGTGTTATTATCATTATTATCATTATTGACATTATTCTAAGAATTATGTATTACTGATTTTTAAAAAACATTAAAAAAAAGCTGCAGTACCCCCTGCAATACTCCAAAGTACCCCTGGGGGTACTAGTACCCCCATTTGTGAAACAGTGATTTAAATTATATTACACATGACTTGTGTGTCAGAATTATTCCAATGTTGTCATCCATAACTGCAGAAGATACTGGACATCAATGGCCCTATACTTTTGAAGCACACTAAAATATAGATGCTTGTAGATGAAGAAAACAAACTGAATGCACTCAATAATCTGTCACAAATGTACACTGCACTGAAAAAATGCATGGACACACTGCTACTGTTTGGGAAGTACAACAGGTCAAAGTGGAATATTTGAGATAATTTTGCTTAGATTTTAGTCTTCAGCATTTTAGCAACTGTTTAACTAAACAATATTGTTTTCAGAGAGATATATTCAGTAAAGTAAATTTTACAGGATGGTATCTCTGTTTGCGGCCTACAGACAGATTAGACTCAGAGGTCAAGGCTTTATGGTCGTCAAAGCAAGTTTATCTGCCAGTCCTGTTAAAGGTGGGAACCTCAGTCAGTGAGTAATAGAATTAAAATATGACACCCTACAACTCCAGCACCATGAGGAATACATATCATGAATATCAACATGGATGTTAAATGATGAAATAATAATAATACAGTATATCCATTTCATACAGAAAATTTCCAAGGTTTACTCAAACAACAGTTTGGACAGTATGAAACACAGTCCATTTTGGGTTATATTGTCTTGCTCCCCCTAGAGGCATATACTGCACCAAACATGTAATTGCAGCAGTGGAAAGGGGGTCATGTCCACCCCAATATATAAAATATGAAAGTGTCACTCCCAATATGTGTAATGACGAGTCATAAAATTCCTCCACAATCTAAAAGCTAATTCTCTGCTCTCAATATTCAGTGTGAAACTGACTCCGAAACTCTCTGGATTCTTACTAAACTCCACCTACTTCATGTTTGTGTTCATGTCAGCCAGCAACAGTAATCACAACAGCGGTGTTCGGCTCGTGAGTGCATGCTGATGTTATTGGTTCTGTATTGTCCGTGCACACAGATCTCTGATACACAAGTTTATCGCTTACATGTGGACTATACACACTAACACAGACTGTTTAAATTGCAGCATCACTGATGCGCATGTCAGTGTGTTACTGCTGTTGTTGATGAACACATTTGGGTTTTTAACTGAACTCAGTTACCTGCCTTTTGAAAACTGGATCTGTATAGTTGACTTATTCGATATTGTTCGATATTAACTGACCAGGATATCATGGTGTTGGTCAAAACACACACGCTTGTGGGTGGAAATTCTGAAACATTGTCTGAGGCGTGTAGTCCATATCGCACTGTGTGCTCTCTGTATTACTGAACATCTACATGTAGCTTTCTTTCCTTTCCTTTTGTCCTTTCTTATTTCCTTTTGTTTTTGCTCTCTTCCCTTTCTTTATTTCCTTCTTTCCCTCCTTTCTTTCTTCTTTCCTTCCTTCCATCTCCCTTTCAATGTCTTCCTTCTTTCATCATTCTTTCCTTCCTTCTTGCCAGCTTTCCTTCTTTCATTCCATCCTTGTTTCCATTCTACCTTTTTCATTCCTTTGTTTTTTGTTTGTTGTCTTTTGCTTGCCTCTTGATTTCCTTCCTTGTTTGTTTCTTCTCTCTTCTTTCTTTACATTCTCATCTTCTTCCTTCATTCCGTCCTTTCGTGTCTCCTTTTTTCCTTCCTTCCTTATCTTCTTTCTGACTTAATTACTGACGTAATTACTTATACAGATAATCTTACTTTTTCCATTCCCTCCCAACCAGGTTACTTCAATGTCTGACTGATGATTTTGCTCTTCTACTGTACAGGCCTTAAAGCAGAGAATTTTGATACAGAGTCGTGGCTTAAGTTGGAGGGTGTCCATTAAATCTTCTCTGTTCTTCTCTGATGGCAGGCACTTTGGGTTTTGCATTTCGTTCACTGTAGACTTGAAAATGAAATCTCATCTCAGCAGCGCACCACAACGACATAAAGTGAAAACATGCTGCCTCATCCAATACCTCAATTGAAAAACATCCAGTTTGAACGTCAAAGCAGTGGCATACATCAACAGACTAAACAGTATGATGCAGTATTCATCATTGTTGACAATATGTAACATTAAAATTTTAGAAGTATATGGTTACTAAAGTCTAAAAACTGAATTAGTTTGCTACAATTTTTAAATTTATTTTATAGGGATTACAGTTAAATAAAAAAAGTTGGTGGCTGGTTTTCTTTGTTTCAAAAAGAATGGCCACGACATTTAAAATGAGTCTTAAGCCTTTGCAAAGGATTATAATAAAGTCAGTAGTTTATTTTTCTAAAACCACTTTTAGCAGCTGGACATTTACAATGGAACTTTGAACAGGAAGTCAGTACACAGCCATCATCTCAAAGAGAGTCAGTCTGAATTTACCTAACCCTCCTACACCGAGCAGATGAATGAAAGAGATTGGGAACTTTTTACTGAGGGGGTCAAAGTCTCCTTCCTTTACGAGTTGTTACAACATGAATGGGAGCACTGAGCAAGGGTTAGGACAAACTAGGTAGGGAGGCTGGAGAAGTGGAGGAGGAGGGGAGAGAGCGAGGGAGGGAAGGAAGTGAATGGTGTAGTTTTTCTCAGCTATAGCACCCCTGAGCGAGGTGAGAGGTGGGGGCAGGGGGCACTGACTGGGTGGTCATCATGATCGGTGACCTGTGTGTGTGTTTATGTGTGTGTTAATGGCTGTGTGTGCATGTAAGGAAGTCAGAAAGTGAAAGGAGTTCCGTATGCTAAGTATCTAACCATGGGAATAATCAAAACCATCTCATATTTCCCTCTAGGCAGTCAGATCCTTTTTTCTATTCTTGTTTTTAATCAGTTTTCTTTTCCTCAGACGACTACTTCTATTCTTGTGTCATTGTTATTCCACGCAGAGCTTACACATGCACATTTTCTGAGGTTTTCTCTTTATGGGCTGCAGAATGAGGTGTAGACCAAAATGACTACTCTAATCGAGTAGCCGCATGGTCCTAAAACAACAGACTGCATTTAGCCAATATAATTCATTCCTCTTGACCATAAAATATCCAGGCTTAATAAAAAAGGCATCAAGTATTGAAAGCTTAAGTGTTTCACATCATACGGACTCTCAGTAAGAAAAACACAAGCAGAGAGCCATATTCAGTTTTGTGATGTGGGATGATGCTATTTAAGGAATGGTTTGACATTTTGTGATATACACTTATTCGCTTTGTTGCCAATAGTTACATGAGAAGATTGATACCACTCTCTTATCTCTGATGCGCACTAATTAACAGTGTGTGTCAAGTTACTTAAGGGGCAGGTGTGTGAGTTTTATGTGGATTTATTGGCAGAAATGGAATCTAATATTCATAAGTACGTTTTCATTCATGTACAGTCACCTGAAAATAAGAATCGTTGTGTTTTCTTTACCTTACAATGAACCATTCATATCTACAGAGGGTGGGGGTCCTCTAGTTTGCCATGTTGAACCGCCAAGTTTCTACAGTAGCCCAGAATGGACAAGCCAAACACTGGCTCTAGATACAGACGTTGGCGTTTTTGCTGCGGTGCTTTTACTCCCAGCCCTGTCTTTTTACATTGAATTTGCAGAACGGTTATGAAGAAATGAGGTGTAACCAGAAAGCAGTGTAATTTTTATTTCCCCCCCTTTGGTCAGAGAGAGAAAGAAAAAGAGAGTACCCCAGAAAAATACTACCCTACACCTGTCTGTCTGTCTGTCTGTCTGTGACATGTTTTTTCACAGATATTGAAACCATAGTGAAAAGTGTCTTGTTGCTGGTATAATGTTGGTCATTTTCACTGTCAATTGTTGTGTAGAACTGTGCAGATAAAATAGGTGAGACACCGTATGTATGTAAGTGAGGCTGCAGTTGTGCTGCTCTAACATGGCCGCGGAAATAAAAACCCAACAGGTTCTGAGATGCACACATGCTGCTCATGCAATCAGTGCGGACCTCCTGTAAATCCTACACACTGGTCCTAATGGATACATAATACTTGAAATCACAAAGGTAACTTTACCTTTGTTGTTGACAGCCCCTCATGTCATGTTTTCTGTATATAGCATGTAGAAATACAAAATGAGACCCTGTGGTTTAACTGTCAACCCATGTTTTGGAAGTATTTATTTATTATCAACAGCTAGTTTAATGTAAGCTCCAGTGACTATATGCAGCAACCAGAAGTCACATCTTCACAGAATAAATAAATAAATAAATTAATTAAAAAAAAGAAAAAATAATTTCTGAACAAAACCAGTATATTTCTCCTCTTTTGGTAGAGGCTAAGTAACAGAGTGTTGCTGGAATAAGTAAATGCTAATCAACACATTATATCTAATTTGTTACATCTGTATAAAAGCAAGAAAATAAAAACATGTACAAGGTTTATAGCTAGTTTATGCTAAGCAAAACTAACTGACTTCTATTTATAGCTTCATTTTTACAATATTTTCATTTAACTTTCAGCATGAAAAAAATGAAAGCATATTTCCCCAAGATGCCAAATTATTTCAAATTTATTCAGGTTTCATTAGTCACACTTTCCAAGCTGATTGATAGACTTATCAACACTGGCTCACTTTATGTACTCATCCATCCATCCATCCATCCATCCATCCATCCATCCATCCATCCATCCATCCATCCATCCATCCAGTTGTCAGTCAGTTGTCAGTCATGCTGTAACGTACAGTGTTCTTGCAGTCTTTTGAGTCTTTGGTTATTCTTATTCAGGCTGTAGCAGCAGTGTGGGCAGCTCGTAGCCACATTCAAGAACAGCTAGCTGTCATCAGACGCTGCTAAACCTAAACACTAGCAGCCACAGACCCTATTCCCTCTCACCCTGTTACTACACTTCTATCGACTTCCCACACCAACATTAAACAAGCACACATGTTCTCGCTCCTTCAGTATTACTCTCAGAAATATTTTTTCATATCTTCCCACCCAGCTCTTTCTCTTATGCCGTCCACACCCAGCATCTTTGATCTTCTGACTCCTTTACTTCACGTGCTGTCTCTCAAGCGGATATTTCTGTCAAATGCACACATGGTAAATAGGCCTACATAAGTCAAACACAGTCAAAAGTGAAGCATTGTAAATTTATTAGGCTTTGATCCGGAGGGTTCATGTGTGACAAAATGTGTTTGTGAGCGGAGCGAAATCCAAACCTGGCAGGAGTAAGGGGATGGATCAACAAGATCAAGCGATGTGGGGCGAGAACATTCATTTCAGATGGCCCGGGCCGTGACAGAATTGTTCCTGCATGCTGTTTTCCACCGAGCGCCGGTGTCATGTTCGCAGGTTCCATGTGTTGTAAAGTCAGAGTGGTTTTGGCACGTGGGGCGACGCCAGCTCCTGTTCTGAGGGTGAACCCCATCCTGCCCAATGCGTGGTGGGCCACAGAGTGACGCAGAGCCAGGCAAAAGGAGTGAAAGTGTTGACAACGCTGAAGCTGGAAACCTAACCCAGCCCTGACACTGAATACTCAGTCTGCCACTTCATGTTCCCCTTCACAAACATCAACCCCCTCCGTAGCTGTCTGTCTTCCCCTTTCACTCCTTCTCTGTCTTTGTGTCTCACAGGCTACTTCTTTTTATTTGCCCCTGTCTCTTAGTCAGGTTTCAAGTTTTTATAGATAATGATGTTTTCAGTGGGAGGAAAAGAAGTGCCAAGATTCAGTAAAAACAAAGTATAAAGTAAAGTCTATTTTACTTGCATGAAGCAGAATTTTTCCTCTGTCATTTGCTTTTTTTTGACTACTGATTTGTCAGTTATTTTGCCAATTAATTGATCAGATGTTTGATCCATAATTAAAAAAAAGGTGAAGATTGTTGATAACTGCTTAGCCTAAAAAGATATTCAGTTTATTGTCACAAATCCAATTTACTAAGATCGATCGGATCGGATCGGTGGTCCACATAGAAAAACTGGTCTGGACCAGCAATGGGTCACACAGCTGACTTACACTTGGCCCAAATCCACTAATGATTTTTTGGCCACAAGTGGTCCAGATCTGGTAGCCACATCCACCTTCCTCATCTCCTCTGACCTCCCATCTCCACTCCCCTCCTCTCCATCTCACACCCATTTCATTTGACCACCAAAAAAACATTTATACTGCAGAAAGTCAAGGAAATTTTCTGGAGCTTGGTGGGAGTTTGGGACTTCGTTGGAAACACCACTGCCCTGCATTTTCAGTTAATGGTGCTGCTGTCAGACTTTTAGGTGACCCACTTTGATGGCCTGAATCATGAATTGGAATACTTTTTCTGAGAGGGCATCACTCCATTGCAGTTGTTCTAGTGAAACTGGTTATAGCTACTTGGTTAAGCACGATACTGTGGTAGAAAAGTGCTGACATGAAAAAGAGTTCTTGAATTTGTGTTTCCCTTGAAGGCAGATATATTTTTTGAGATATTTGACGTATTTTTGAGGGCTTGTCCCTTTTGTTGAGTGTCATTAAAGGGCTGACATTGCTGAGAGCTGCTTCCTGGATCTCATTCCATCTGGCTTGCCACAATATTTGATTTTATTCTCCACAACTATTTGGGGACCTTCAGAAATCATCTACCAGCACCCATGGGGGTCCCAGCCCCCAGATTGAGAACCATGGTCATAAAGAAACCAGAAAATCTTTATATTCGAAAAGCTGAAACCAGAGAATTTGGAAACTTTTCCTTAATAATAATGACTCAAAATGATAATTTTATTAATTGATTAGCAAAATACTTGGTCATTCATTTAAAAGTTGACAACCAATCAGTTAATCATTGCAGTTCTATTTCTGACTACTCTTGTACTTTTGCTTCTTTTGTCAAGGTCTCTTTCTCTATTACTGTCTGCTGTCACTGTGCTTCACTCAGCAGTTTGCCCCTCATGTGCATCATAAAACTGCACAAATGCTGTATAACCTTGAATCACTGAATCATAAAAAAGTCATAGCATAATATTTGCACTTGCCAGAAAAGTGCTGCTGGTGGTTTTTCTGTGGATTTTATGTGGATCCCTCAAGTTGAACATACCCATTTAGTCTCGGCCATTATATATAGGCCAGATAGAAAGACAGTCAGTCAGACAGACAGACAGATGGATGTGACATTCCAATGTTACTGGAAAGGGAAAGATGACTCCACAGTCATCAATTCAGATTCTCCTCATTCCTGTCCACACAGAATTATTGTCCCCCTGAGGGGAAAGAGACAGGTGGTCACACTGATATGACACCCACCCAGATTCATGTAGTGAACAGACTATCAGACACCGTTAGAGTGCAATTTAAAGGCAGCAGGATGGAGTAGAGCCAAAAGAAATGGGAGACAGTGAAGAAGAAAGTGCATCCTAACCAGCTGCAGTGGGCGCTGTTCTGTCGCCGACACTCAGCTCTTACCTTCCTGTTTGACACCTTCACAGAGTTGGATATAAATGATGCATTCGGATGGTGATGATTGTTGGATGGTGGTTGTGACAGTGGAAATGGTGGCAAGGATTTATGTTTAGTGGCATTGTAAACAGCTGATAAAGAGCAGCGAGACCTGGCACGTTTTTCTGCAGTAGCTGCAGATTACTGTTGTTCACAGTATCAAAATCTGATAAGGTGTGAAATATAATGGCCCATATCATGGTTGCATGAGGAACAGAGTAATGAGGTTGAAGTAGAAAGGGAGAAATAAATGAGGAGTTGAGGGAGCGGCAGAGAAAGTAGGGTAGTAAGAACAGGTCAGAAGGAGGGAGAAGGATAGTGGGTATGACAGAAGGAATTTTGTGGTTTTAAAACTGGTAAAAGAAAAGAGCTGGAGACTCGAGTTAATGTTTAATATGACACAGTAAGAGACGTACTGATTTCGTCGTTATAGCACCTAGAGCCAATAAAACTACCACACACAGCATAAACATCCTGCATAACATTTGCTTTTCTCACAGCAAACTGTAATTCTGCTCTCCCAGTCTTAAGTGAAGATATAATCAATATTCTTTGTAGACTTGCACCGATTACAGTTTTTTGGGCTGATACTGATTTCCGATTTGTAGAGTGCTTGGACGGCCGATACCGATTTTGGCCGATTCCGATTTCATTTTTTCCAAACCACTTTACAGCACACAAGATATTGCAAAATTTTCTAACTTTTCCTTTATTAGAACATTTTAACCAAGATACAACCAGCTTTTCAATAATCATGTCTTTGCTAGAACACACACTACATTAATAAATAATATATAACTTTTTGTCTACTATATCATCATCATATAATAGCATGTGCTATATTATTCTTAAGATTTAATTTTCATTTGTGGTAGTGTGTGTTTTCTGGCTCCCATTTGCTACCAGCTGAGTACAAAGGGAGCTTTTATTAATTGGTTAACGATCACAAATCGCCATGAATTCAAGCATGTCTGATTATGAATGCATTTAATACAATAACTTTTGACTCTACCATCTTAATGAGACACATACACGCACGTCTGCCACCAACTTTGTGTGGAAATACTTCAACAATGAACAAACAGAACAATGAAGATGCAAACTGTTGCTGCAACTTTTAGAATCTCAGATAAAATTCCAGGTGAAGCTCGAAGCTTCAAGATCACTGGATTTATACTTTATCCAAAACACATCAGGGTGAAATACTGCATGTGACAGATTTACCGTCAGAGGTTGGTTGTGGCAATAAATGCCCCTCACTGAAGAAAGATGCCAAAATCTCCAGTGAATGCATACAAAGCCCTATACCAAGTGAGTGAGAGCTTTTTTTTTTTAGAGGTTTGCTTTTCAACTTTCAGTGATAATTAACTTTATTAAGCCTACGATGTTGAACATCGCAGTGCGCACGGTGCGAGCCGTCTGCTCCTCTCAGCAGCAGCCTGTGAATGCGAACGAAGTCTGGAACCTGTTTCGGCTCAATATCATGACTTTGAAAACACCAAATGACTTATTTTAACGAATTTTGTTAGATGAAAATATTGAGAACTGTAAAATATCACTTCCATGAGGCTGTTCAGTCAGACAGTAACAGATCACAGGCTGAACAGCTGAATTTCATCCTCCTGTGCAGCCGCAGCAAAAGTTTATTTAATGTTCATAATAATGTTGATTAATATTGAAATGGCATTCTTCTTCAATAATAATTATTAATATCAGCAGAAAATACACTAAAGTGGTCAGATTGGGAACCTACATACATCAGGACAGAGCGCCTCTGTTTCCAGGATAGAAAATGTAATTTTCGAGAAAATATTCATCCCTACGCCCCCAAAAGGCTATTTATAGGCTCTGTCAAACTACGAAGTATGAAATTGTGCAAAATAACTACAGAAAATAACACTAAAACAGTACCGAACAAACAAATAAATGAACAAAGTCGGGATCAGCACCTTGGAAAGCACCGCGGCGTCAGCGCCTTGAGAGAGTGCAGCTGGAGTAAAGCATGTTATAGCTATAAATGTATTCATTAATTGTGGCATACTGGGCACTACTGAAAGCAACATGCAGAATACAGTGCATACTGGTGTTGTACGCAGTAAACAATATGCAGTATGCAGTATGTGGTTTCGAATACAGACCAAGTTTCATAAGTGGGCTGTAGTTTGGACACCTCTGGATTAGTCATACCAAACGTTTTCCACGCCCTATTTTAGCCTCGCAGGTGTTGATACTGCAAACTTGTTATCCTCCTCACACACAAAAAAAAATCCATACAGCCGACATGCTGTAGGTCGCCAAAGCCGTGAGTTGCACATGTGCATGTTTGTGCTGCTGATGTTATTGACCTGGGAAGGCTGACATAAGGGCTGACATATCCCACGAGGTATTGTGAGGGTTCAAGGACTGCTCATCGCTTTGCAACGCCTTAGCATATAACCGAAAAGAAGAGGCAATACATTTGCTTAGTTTTTTTTTTTTTTCTGTTGCTGCCGCAGAGTGGAATTTGACTGGTGCTTTAGACCGGCAAATTTTAGACTGACTGGCCCGTCACCGGTCATGGCAGATCACAGGGCATCCAGCAGCTGATGAACTATAAAGGCAGTGTGCCAGCTGCGGCAGCCAGCGCAGATGCCTCACTAGCAGAGGAATTAAACCACTTCTTTGCTCGCTTCGAGACGTCCACTTCTGCAACTCCGCTGATGGCCCAACCACAACCCTCCCGTCCTCACACTCTCACCCTCCAGGACCATCAGGTGAGGCGTGTTCTGCTGGGGATCAATCCGAGGAAAGCTGCTGGACCGGACGGAGTACTGGGCAAAGTGCTTCGTGCCTGTGCTGACCAGCTAGCAGGAGTCCTGACAAGGATTTTTAACATATCCCTGTCTCTAGCTGAAGTCCCAACCTGTCTAAAGGCAGCCACCATCATCCCGGTGCCTAAGAAAAACTCCATCAAGGACCTCAAGCATACAGAGAGGAAATACGGGAGCCGTCAGAGTGGTGCACAAAAAACAACTTGGAGCTGGACACCACAAAGACCAAAGAGATGATTCTTGACTTCAGGAGGAAGAGAGGGGACCATGCTCCACTCACCATCTATGGGGAGTGCGTGGAGAGAGTGGACTCCTTTAAGTTCCTGGGGTCACACATCTCTGAGGACGTCAGCTGGACGACCAACACTTCGGCACTGATTAAGAAGGCACAGCAGAGACTACACTTTCTGCGGGTGCTACGGAGACACCACCTGGAGGAGAAACTGCTGGTGTCCTTCTATAGGGCCACCATAGAGTCAGTGCTGATGTACTGCGTGACTGTCTGGTTTGCCGCCTGCACAGTTGCAGACAGGAAGGCTCTGCAGAGGGTAACCAGGACGGCAGAAAAGATCGTTGGTTGCCCTCTGCCCCCCCTGATGGACATTGCCCGCTCCCGATGTCTTGGCAGAGCACAGAGGATCTCTGCAGACCCCTCCCACCCTGGTCAGAGCCTGTTCCATCTGCTGCCATCAGGGAGGAGGCTCAGGTCCCTGAAATGCAGGACCAACAGACTTAAGAACAGTTTTTATCCCTGGGCAATCAGGACCCTAAATTCTGTACAGAAAGGTCCGCTGCTTTAGAAACAACTGTGAACTTTTAACTGTTTACATCACATAACTGTCACTGTGCAATACTCATCACTTACCTTGTACTACCGTACCTGCACTACTGGTTGTAGATAGTGTTTATTTATTTAAGTCCTTTTATTTAATTGTACATATTGTATCTTATTGTATTATTTGACCTTGCACTGTACTGTGGAAGCTGCTGCTATCTCGTCATGCACCAAGTATGATGACAATAAAGGAAATCCAATTCAATTCAATTCAATTCAATTCAATTCAATTCAATTCAATTCAATCACGTGAAAACCGGCCCGAATCCGAGCATTGCTGATAAATCAGTGCAAGTCTAATTCTTTGTTGCTCCCCCAAAATAACCCCATTCTCCTCGTATACAGCTCCAAACTGTTATGACTCACGTTGTGTCTAAAAACTCTGATACAAACACTTGAGTCCCTCCATTATGTGACTGTACTTTCATGCTTTCGCACACAAGTGGATGAAACATTGGTCATTAATGTGTACCAGCCCTCTCAAATCCATACCAGTAACAAAGCCGACCCCTGACACTCCATCAACCTGTCCCTGCTTTCCTATTCCCTCAGACTTGTGTAACAAAAAGTTGTTTTTGCTATATGTACTAGCATTATTCAGAATCATTAGCACGTTAATTAAAAGCACAAAACTGATGTAGCATTGCTCTGATTGCCAGTGATTTTTGAGCTGGTTTTCCTCATAGTAAGTCAACTTAAAACAAGGTCAACAGCTTTCTGTATATAAGTGTTGGAAAAAAAATTAATGCAAACCACTGATTTAGACATTAGTGCTTCTGTAAATCACTTGTAAATCAGAACTCTGACCTTGAGCAAATTTGCGCACGAGAGACTTTTATAAATGAGGATCCCGATCACTTGTCGAGCTCAAGTTTGTAGTGGGGCATGGAGAGAACGACATAACTGCACAACAGCTTAAGATAATCCCCAAGATGGCTCTTTTCTCATCTTATCGTCTCCCCTCCTGCTTAATGAGATGTCTCTCCTCGTATGTCTGAGACTCTAGTTTGATTAGCTAATGAGGCAGCGTTACATGTGCACTTGAGGCTAATGATTTGGTGTCATGCATAAACACTCAGAGGCAGCTGAGGAAAAGCTAGTTGGTCCTTTGGTTTTCTGAGAAATTCAGTTTATTTAGTGATTATGTGGTATGTTAAGAAACCACATAAGTAAGTAAGGAATGACATTTCAAATAATAAAATTGATTTAGCTTTTAAAAGTAAACAATATTGTGTAAATTTCTTAACAAGATTGCTGCCATCAGGGCATTCACAGGGCATACACGCTTACTGCTTATGGCAAGAGGGGCTCCTGTCTGATGGGGCAGCACCCCTGACTAGTGGCAGGATGCTGCATAACACCTTAGAGGCAACAGTTAACTGGCATTTGTATCAATAAAATATTGATAAATAGTTTAACTGACCATTATTTCTGGTGCCGACTAGCGAGGGTGGCGACGTTTAATCATGAGTCAACTAATTGCGCATATCCCTAATGTGTACCAGTTTTGAAGAAATTCCCTCAAGGCATTTTTGAGATGTCTTAGATGACCTGAAAACATAATCCTATGGCCATGGCTGTTGCTGGTGTGGAGCCAGATTCAAGGTTTCTCAAAAATTCTGAATCAAGGAGGCCCTTCAGCATACAGCCATAAATGTGCACAAAAAATAGGCTGATAATTCCAGTAGTATTTGTGATTAAAGCTATAGTTGGTAATGTTGGAGAGCTAGCAAGATTTGAAAGTGGCACCTCCTCTAAGCTCCACCCCCTCCTCCCCCTCCCGTCAGTGCTCCGTCCAAAGCCACGCCCCACGTCCAGTAAAAACGCTCAATGCTCAGTGCAGGAACCACAGATCCTATAAGTTAGATAAGCCGTATGTACCGACGACCGGCTTACACCGACAGAGAAGCTAATGTTAGCATTGGGCTAATACGAGCTACAAAAGTATCTAAGTTGGCAAACGTTACATATTTCATGAAAATAACAAATCCCCCCGAAGCAAAACAAATAATTTACCTGTCCAACAGAAAGACAGCAACCTCTGCATCACTTTTCAGGCCCTTCAAATGCCTCAGTTGTCTCCACCGCTCAAAGGCTGCACCGATGTTGACTCTGGTTTGTCCTCTAGTTTTATCCAGAGCCTTTTTCGTCGCAGCATTTTCTGCCTCCGGCTTTCTTTTCTTTGCCTGTTTAGCAGGACGAGCCGTTACAAGTAACGCTGGAAGTGGTATTTTTGGCTGCATTTTCTCTGCTATAGTACTCTTTTGAACTTATTCTCCTGCTAACTTGGTATTTCTGCTGAGGAGTGTGATGAATATTTCCAGCAACAGTGAAACGTGATGGGTGCGCACGCGGGAAGGAGGGAGGGACAGAGGGGGGCGGGAGCAGCAGGAGACATGAAGGCATCTGATTGGTTCCTTTCCATTCGGACCGAATGGCAGGGATTGGTCAGAGTTTTTACAGGCCTGCAGCTGACACAGAGGTCTGATTCTTTTCATTCCTTTTTCTGAATACATAATGTATTGACTACTCTCAGGATGGAAGGACCATTTCACCCAGTATAACAAAAAGTGTTTCTGAACAGGATTACCAACTATAGCTTTAACCGAGGACAAGATGCAGGTCCACCGATCATGCACACACACTTGCACACATGGAAGCGATCGCATGATAATGATTTAATTCTAAAAGCTTTTAACTTCAAATCAGGTGTCATGATGGAGACTAACAGTTATTGTACTGCTTGTAACCAGTTTGTCATTCTAAGCTGCACAATGATGAAAAGAATACACACTGCATTTACACAGTCAGGTGGGAGTGACAAAGAAATAGCAAAGCTTTAGCAGTGGGGTCATTCAACTCAGCAGCATCTTACTCAAAGCAATGATTATCTGTGGTAGGAGGCCCCTTTCTCTCTATGATGGTGTTAATCTCAGCTATGGACTCAGCTGAGAGCAGGTCAAGCTCTCTGTACAACAGGAGTCTCCATTCACTGCTGGTTCAATGACTCCTGTAAACTCCAAAGTCATTCAGTCCAGACATGCTGTCTATTACACCAACACATACAGTATAATATTATTTACTCTTCTGTTCAGCGCTAACCTTCAATTCAAAATGGATTCAATGGCATAAAAACTGAAAGATATTATACATGTCACACTTCATAACTAGAGAAAAAGGCTCTCTCACACACTTTACCAAATAATTTAAAATTATTCTGCTTACTCTGACTAGGGATGCTCCTTTCCCATAGCTTATTTCTGACATTTAATTAATTTTCCAGATCAAAATACTGCCAAATTGTGCTGGTTTTACCAGTTGCCATCTTCTTCATCTTGACATCTGAGCATTAGCACCTGAGTAGCTGTATAACAGTGCAACAGTTAACCAGCATTGTACATTGGTAAAATATTAATTAGTATTTCTGGTGCCAGTTAGTGAGGGTAGCAACTTTTAATCAACTAGATGACAAAAGGCCATTTCACACCACTGTGTGGTGACCACCTTGAGAGCCTACCTGCAGGAACATCCCCCTTGAAATTAAATTGTTTTAAAAGTGACCACTGCCACTGCAGTATTTCTTCTGGTTGTCCTTGTTTGTGGCAAGTGATGGTGTTGTGCAACTCCAGATATTCAGACACTGGCATTATCAGCTCCTCTGTGATCCCTTCTTGCTGGCCTCCGATGCTGGCAATTTCTGTGATGCCCATCCCCTTCTATTTGTTTGTCCAAAGCCAGGTGGCAAATGCCAGAAGTTCAGCATGGTGAACTTTGCAGAAGAGCATAGGCTGTGCACATTCATGTGAGTGGCAACTGCGTCTTAGCCCTACCGCCCTGATCAAAACCCCTCCCTCCTGTTGCCTTTTCCTGAAGGAAATGACTAAAGACGGCGAATGTAAAGGCCATAATCGTGTACATCCTTAACTCTGACATCAGGCTCTTGTGAGAAACCATTACCATCCAACTATGTATCTTACTTTAGGTATAGATGTTGCAGAGCAGATCTGTTGTAGAGAAAATTAATCATAAAACCAGTTTTGGTAGCCTAAATAAAATAACTTCTTACCTCACTGTAAACTAAGCATTCACTGGCCGTGGATGTCGTCACTTTGTTCTGAATCTGTTATTCCATACTTAAGATGCAGGTTATACATTTCAATCATATTTTAGATGACACAAGACACCTTGTGCTGCCTTCAAATGGAACTTATGAGTTTGTGACATGTAAAGTTCAAAAGAAGCCTGCCATTGTGGTTAACTTTTGAAAGCACTGTTGCAATTCAGCTGACCAACATAAAAGGAAACCCAAACAACTCTCCTGGTTCTCTTTTCAAAGCCTTTGTAAAAGAGGACTAGACCAGTTTTTCTGCCCTTTGATCAACAGAAAAAACTGTAAATGAACAAGCATAAAGGAGCATGCTGACAGTGGACTGCATACATGCACCAATGGATAAACAGGAAAAAGTAAAAGAAAACAGATGAAAAGAGACTGTTTTTCAGGAGTGTTTATTTTCAGATATATTGTTTGTAGATTTAGTATAGGAACAAATATGCTAATGTTTTGTAAACATTACAAGAAGACTGATCAGGCCCCAGACTGAAGTTTCTCAGATTATTGGGATATCCACATATCCTGTGTGTGGATCATATACATAAATGTTGTTGTGTTTAACACGCAATGACAATAAAAGCATCTAACCTAAATGTAATATAAATATATGTCATAATGTTATCAATTCTCTTCATGTTTGAAGTAAGATTTCCTCTCCTATCTTGCCTCAGAGTTTTTGGGAAATAAAGTACTTAACCCACTTTCAAAATTTCAAGCAGCCTTGACCTCCACCTTGGATTTCTGTGCTTCCCCTTGTGGCTCCACACACACACACACACACACACACACACACACACACACACACACACACACACACACGTGTGCGCGCGCACACACCCACACCCTCATACAGTTACAGGACAAGAACAACAGCTTATGGTGGAAGTAGGTTGGCGGGGGGAAGAACAGGGTTTTACTGCTCTGACTAAAATAAAACATGAGGACTTTGTGGTCCACAGTGCAGTTGGAAAGACAAATATTATTTTTTTTACGAGCGAGAGAAGTCCGGGGACAGGCTGTATAAAACGCCTTAATGATTGAATGGCTGAAGTATTAAACCTTGTAACTTTGGCTGTGGGGTTCTGACCTGGAGGAGGGGGAGGAGAGAGAAGAGACGAGTCCTGTCAGAGCAGTTTGATTGGGTAAAAATCCTATTCAGATATTCACACACACACATCAGCAGGCAAATATAGTGACACACACCCCCTTACACTTACCTTGGCAGACGAGCTGCCTCAGTAAATCTTTATGTTGGAGAGAATATTGCAGCTTAATAATCAGTTCTGAATGAAGACTGTTGAATCCCTTTAAACACAACCGGCTATATTTAGGTGAAAAAAGGTCTGATATTTATTTGTGTTTTTTATTAGGGATGTTCCTGGCAACTAAATTTCCTGTCAGTTAAACCAAAATTTTGATTTAGAAGAGTTGACTAGTCCAAAAGTAAGAAAACACTCAGAAAACCTTATGAACACAGTTTATTAATAGATAAGGTTAGACATTGTTCAAAAAATATTGCGTGTGTATGAGCCATTTGAAGCAATTAATCCCATTCTTCAATGACCAAATCATATTTTAAATGATGCTGAAATGTGTGCCTCTTTGAACCATGCATAATGAATATTACACACTGTCCTACAAAACATGACAACTTGTGCATTTATTGTGACAACACTATTTGGCGCGTTGATACGTAACATCTCAACTGGTGTACATTAAAGCTATAGTTGGTAATGTTGAGAGAGCAGTTGGAGAGCTAGCAAGATTTGAAAGTGGCTCGTCCTCTAAGCTCCACCACCTCCTCCCCCTCCCGTCAGTGCTCCATCTAAAACCACGCCCCACGTCGAGTAAAAACGCTCAATGCTCCATGCAGGAAGCACAGATCCTATAAATTAGATAAGCAGTATGTACCAACCACTGGCTTACACCGACAGAGAAGCTAATGTTAGCATTGGGCTAATACGAGCTACAAAAGCAGCTAAGTTGGCAAACGTTACATATTTCATGAAAATAACAAACCCCCCTGAAGCAAAACAAATAATTACCTGTCCAACAGAAAGACAGCAACCTCTGCATCACTTTTCAGGCCCTTCAGATGCCTCAGTTGTCTCCACCGCTCAAAGCCTGCACCGATGTTGACTCTGGTTTGCCCTCTAGTTTTATCCAGAGCCTTTTTCGTTGCAGCATTTTCTGCCTCCGGCTTTCTTTTCTTTGCTTGTTTAGCAGGACGAGCTGTTACAAGTAACGCTGGAAGTGGTATTTTTGGCTGCATTTTCTCTGCTATAGTACTCTTTTGAACTTATTCTCCTGCTAACTTGGTATTTCTGCTGAGGAGTGTGATGAATATTTCCAGCAACAGTGAAACGTGATGGGTGCGCACGCGGGAAGGAGGGAGGGACAGAGGGGGGTGGGAGCAGCAGGAGACATGAAGGCATCTGATTGGTTCCTTTCCATTCTGACCGAATGGCAGGGATTGGTCAGAGTTTTTACAGGCCTGCAGCTGACACAGAGGTCTGATTCTTTTCATTCCTTTTTCTGAATACATAATGTATTGACTACTCTCAGGATGGAAGGACCATTTCACCCAGTATAACAAAAAGTGTTTCTGAACAGGATTACCAACTATAGCTTTAATAAAATATTACAAATTAG
>JAJHUR010133817.1:0-10245 GCA_027495735.1 Lutjanus campechanus
AAACATATTCAGTTTACTGTCATAGAAGACAAAACAAACCCAAAAAATATTCAAATTGAACATTGAATTCAGAAAACTTTTTTCTTAAAGAATTATTCAAACCGATTTATCAGTTATTAAAATAGTTGGTAATGAATTTAATTATTCATTGATTGTTGCAGCTCTGTATTTGTGTATATTCCTGACTTTCCTGATGGTCTGAATAACTCAATATCTTTGTCGCTAGTCGCTCAATTCATATTTCAAACATTTTGGCCCTCAGAAGAGACCCATGGGTTATAAAGGGGAGGCATATAAAGAGGAGCACGCAATCATTCAAACCTTGAAAATGCATTGGTTTTTCATCTATAATTAACACAGGTCACAATACTGAGTCTCACTTATCCATATTGACGAGACACTGACAGACAACAGCGGTTATATTGAGACTTTTTGATCGAAATTTTTTTGCAAGGGATCATCATTCAGTAATCCTTGAATCCTCCATGCAATCCTGTGCCCTTCCTCTCCTATAGTTGTTCATTTTTGAATTTTGAATGTGTGTTGAATTATTTATAACAGCACATCACAGAGCAATATTTCCAAATCTGAAGTCAGCTTTTAGCACTGACTTGATGTAGGGTCCTGTGAAATCTTTTTTTCTTTTATGGCTTTTTAAAAACCCGCAATCCCGTGATTCCGGCCGTCATGATGTCATCACAGATATAGGGCCCTACCTTGGTGCTGCCACTCCGGGCCCCTGTCAAAAAAGCTTTTTAGGATCGGTACTCCATCCCCGAAAGAACAATGTTACTTAAAATAAAACAAGTGGTGTGTAATTCATGACTTCAAAATTACTAGTGAGCAATAAACATCATATTAGATGACTAACGAGCAGTCACCCCAGAGAACATTTCTGTATGAATCCATCCAGCGGTGGCGGTGCTGCCACCTGGCATGCTACTGTAGTCTTCTACAATCCTGGAGTTTTTAATTACAGACCTTGGCTCCTGCCGGATGTGATTTGGATACCCTGATGACATTTCATGCGCTCCTAGTCATTCCTTTATGCTTTTATTCTGGAGAGACCCAGATTTAATGCCCTTAATCATGTGCTCACCCTCTGTAACATGCTCTTATGTGGCAGACAAACAGTAATGGGACACGCTGACTTGTTTTTGGTGACTTCCTCTCATTTTATTTAGACTTTTCTTAAACTGTCTATTTCTTGCTGCTTGCTCTCATGTTATTTTTTACAAATATGCTGTGACATATTTTGTGCCTCTGTTTACTCATATAGAATATGGCACCAACACTGTAGATTAGGGATTTCATCACCGGGGCTTCTCTTGCTAAAATGGTAAGAACTCGGGGCACTGCAGGCACTTTAACTCCATTTATGATTTCTATTGACTACGGACGTTTTGTCACGCCTGTCGGCATCTCTTAGGGACACGCAAAGTACCTTTAGCACCTGGATGCGACACACAAAACCATCTATGTCAGGTGTAATATTACAAAAAGTGAGAAAGTCTGTGTATGGAGGAGGTGGGGTTGATGGATGGGTCAAATGAGCACAGGACTTTCACCCATGCAGCCGGGGTTACATAACATTACATAACATTTGATCCCACTTGTTCCCAGTGAACATCCTCAAACACAATAATGCAGAGTAAAGAAAACCTAGAATTCAAAAAACAGGCAAAAAGTTTCTACAGTCATCAAGCAGCAGGCTCCTTGCAATGATTTGTCAAATGTCTGTTTTGTTTTGATGCAGCATTGCAGCATGCAATACTTTAGAGACTCATTTTGTTGCCGTTGGTATGCCGAAGCTCCCAGCCATTAATTAAGCAATGTAGTTCAGTTTCCTGCTTACTCTATATTTTGCATCCTTCATCCATTTCCCGCATTCTCAACTGCTTATTCGCACTTTCAGATGCCCCCTTTTCAAACCTTAAAAATGTTCCACATCTTTCACACAGCATTCAACTTTCATTCAACAGTCCCATTCACACTAATTCAACCTTTTAGCACTTTTTCCAAATATTCATACCCCTTCAAATGCTTTTTTCTCATGCAAATTAAAGCCAGCAGTTCAACGAACTTTAAAATATTCCACATCTTTCACACTTTTATTCGGCCTCTAAAGCCGACAATGCAGCGCGTCAGCTCTTCGGCATCCAGCCTTCAACGTGACGATTTCTTCCGAACCTGCCTCGTCCAGTCACACACACACACACACACACACGCCGTGATTTTAATTTTCGCTTCCATTTTGCCATTCTCTATTAAGCTTTTATGTCTAATTTTACACTGAATTCTGTGCCACCATTTTTTTTGGGACAATTGCTTCTATTATAGTAATTGCAATGATTTGGAGTGATGATGGAAGACTTCAGAAATGGTTTTGAAAGATGAACATTTTCAAATGGTTACTTTACTTGAGCACTTTAGGTTTACTTGCTGTAGATCACAGCTGCTGTCATCACATGGTACTGTTTAACAAACTGCCCTGGCACTGGTCAGATTTTTACCAGTGGCTGATTGTGGTGGAAATACATGTGTCAGAATCATTTTGAAAAGCAAGAAAAATCATCACTGTGGTTTCCGTACATACAGTGAGCTTTGCATTTTTCAGTGTAGCACCAAATCTGTCAAGTCTGGTGTAAAGTCACTGGAAACACTGGAGGTGGACCCAAAATGCAGACAGGAACAAACAGGTGGCAGAGTTCAAAATAGATTTAATCCAAACAGAAAAAAAAAACTCAAACACAGACTTACTTCAACAAAAAAGGGATCTGAAAGACAAAAACCAAAAACAAGCAAAATCCAAGAAACCATAAAGGGGTAGAAATCCACAAAACACTGGAAGAAACACTGAAAGGACACTGGAACTAAACACGAAGAACAACACGACGAACTGACAAAGACAAAGAGACACACAGGGACTAAATAGACAGGAAAGTAATCAAACACAGGTGGGTGGACAACAACAGATGAAGAAAATCAATGATCAAAAAGGGCAGGAAAAGAACAAAGACAGGAAGTAAAAACAACAGACACACAAGGGAAAACCAATACTACAAAATAAAACAGGAAGTGACTACAAAAATGTCCAAACCATAACAAAATCTTTGCATAAACCTATTATAGATCATCTAAAAATATCTTAGACAATATATCATGTTGACACACATTATTGAATATTAAAACATTACAGTGAGGGAGAATCAGAATATAGAAAAACACATCAGTTTGAACTTTTCTTCGTCAGCCTACTTGGCCGTCAATCTTTTAGGTTCTCCCTACTGTTTATTGCGCTTCTGTTTTCTCTCAGGCATTATGACCTCAGTTCCGCTTCTAGCTAACGCTATATTTAGCATTTTCCATTCTCTACTTTTTCAACTACTCATTTTTACTTTCAGATGCCCTTTCAAACCTTAAAATGTTCCACATCTTACAGCTTTTATTCAGCAATCTCATTCGCACTAATTTGACCTTTTAACACTTTCCCAAATATTCATACTTTGCACGCTTCTTCGTACATTATATCTTTTATTCAGCTTTTCATCATCCATTGATTATTGGCATTATTCAGCCAGCAATGCGATGCGTCAGCTCTCCAGCATCCAGCTTTCACGCGGCAGTTTCTTAAGGAATGGCCTTGTGTAGTTGTACGTACACAGTGACTGTAATTATCAGTTCAATTTTTCATTCTCTGTTCAGCTTTTATGTCTAATTTTACACTGAATTCTGTGCCACCGTTTTCTGAACATACCAAAATTGCTTCTATTATAGTAATTGCAATGGTTTGGAGTGATGGCGGAAGACTTGAGAAGTGGTTTTGAAAGATAAAATTAGTAATTTTCAAACGGTTGCTTTACTTGAGCACTTGAGTTCTTTGCTTTAGTTCGCAGCTGCCATTATTGCTTTCTACTATTTGACAAACTGGCCCGGCGCTGGTCAGTTTTAACCGCCGGCTGGTCGTGGCGGAATCACTTGAAAACAACTGAAAAGCATCACTGTTGTTTCTGTGCATATATGATGCTTTGCTGTTTTTTTGTTTTTTTTGATTTGCATAGGCCAACATCAATGGAAAACAGTGTCAGGTGGAAAATCTAAAAATATCTTCGACGATATATCACAATAACACAGACTATTGAGCATTAAAACAGCCAGGGAGATTCAGAACATGTCAGTTTTCACTTTTCTTCATCACTCTCCTCAGCCTTCAGTGTTTAAGCAGCTCCGTACTGTGCTTTCTTGTGCTTCTGCTTTCTCTCAGGCGATATGACCTCCTCCGTCAAAGAGGCTGCCTTGGCTCTGCTTCTGGACATATAATAAGGGCACTTTGTTTTGCTTTATATCGGCATCAGAATATGATTGAGCCATGAGTCAGACGCCTCTGCTGCACAGCACAAAGGAAGCATTGTAACCCCTGCTCTATTGTTCTTACCAGAGCCGTAAATATTGTGTCTGGAGGTCTGGCGCTGAAATCCTTACATGCTGATTCAATGTAGATTCAAATGAGGAGAAATTGTTAGAAACAACACTGCAGAAAAAATAAGAGGCAGGTATCTTGAGTACACAGACACAATCATTCCATTCTAATACAGTATGCTCCATTGGCACTGCTATTATGCTAATGCGCAAGGCGACGCTGTTGAAATGATTCGTTAGCGTAATGGGAAGAAGCTAATTGAGTGAATTCTTGCCAAATTACCAGACGTGGTTAATCGTCCGCCATAAGCCTCAGTCAGATGTGAACATACACACGCAGGTACAGATGTACTCACGAAAACACACGCTCGCACAAATGCATGCAGGGGTGTCTACAAGAAGGGTGACTGCACTTCACCTATGACAGGCACTCCATTTAGAGCAGCGGTGCTACACAGGTGCTCACTGCTCTGAGACAGACAAGATCTTAGAGTGGAATTGACTGCGAGATGGCAAAAAAAAAAAAAAAAGACATGAATACTGAGCAGCTCTCTCAGTGGCGATACAGCACAACAGTCAAAACCTGGTGTGTGTCTATCAGTCCAGGCAGTCACACACAGAAAGTGGCTAATCCTTAACTCTTCAATGTCCTCACCCTGTAAACAGCCATGGGACTTTTTTTCTTTGCATTTCTTATTTCCTTGGGGCAACAGTGTCAACAACCATTGCCTTTTATTTTAACAGCCACCACATTTTTTTTTTTTTTACAAATTCAGGCCTCTAGCAAGTGGTTGGGATGTTGCTTCATGGTAAAAGTATCAAAATACATTAAACACCCTCCAACAAATCTAGAAAAATTCAAACAAAAAGCTAACTTGTCAGATTTGCTCATCTGTGTGGTTTGCAACAGCACAAATGTTTTGGGGTAATAGATTATTTCTTTAAAATTGTAATTTTATTATCTTAGCATCACTACCTTTATTCCAGTGATAACTGGTAGAGCATGATTTTAGACGGTAATTTCAGCTAATGGAATAACATTACATATATCATCTTGACAACAATGAATGATGAAGAAAAAAAAATGCTTATCTCTAAAAGTAACGCCAGGGACATTTCCTCAATTATAATGATGATTAAGATTTACTATGATTATGATTCACTATCTGTGCCATGAGAGGAGGGACTTTAGTTTGAACAGGCTGCTTGACGAATACTTTTAAATGGTAATGATTAATCATTCATAGATTAATCACCCTTAAGCACTGATCAAAAATTTATTGACTGATTATTAATTGATGGCGGATGAAATGGCACTTTGCACCTCATTTGACATTGTTTTGTCTTATTGAGCCATTTGTTGAGGAAGAAAACTTAAACTGTGACTCTAAAAAGAAAAAAAAATGAAGATGAGAAAAAGAAGTTTTGTATCTAATTACTCATGATCAATCAATCAATTATTTATTAGTGTTTGCAACTATTGGTTAAGGAAAAGCACAAAATTTGCAACTCTACTTTAAATGTGTATAATTTTCTGTTTTTTTTATGTGGTCTACTTTTAAATTTTACAAGGTTAATTATAGGGGTGGAAGTAACAAATTACAAATACTCAGATTACTGTAAATAAGTAGTTTTTTGGGGTACTTGTACTTTTATGAGTAGATTTTCAAGTCTGTACTTTAACTTGTGCTTAAGTATTCATTTCACCATGTAATCTACTTAGTACTTTTAAAATCATAGTCTCTGAGTAGTTTTTGAGACAAATACTTGAAATATATTTCTAACACTTTCTAACTTTTACTTGTAATTGAGTAATATTTTAGCAATGTAACAGTACTTGTACTTGAGTGCAGATTTTCAGAACTCTTTCCATCACTGCTTAATTCTAATGGCAATAATCATACTAAAGAAAACTATATAGCAAATTAGTGACAAAATAATAAACAAAAATAATAAATTATTTAATTATTAATTATTTAATTATTTAGGTAAAGTGTATTTTGAGGACATAAAAATATAAGTATGAAGGCTTTATATTTGTATTGTGTCACTTTGCTGTGCTCTGATTGGTTGGACAGTTTATCTTTTAAACAAAAACAAGTAAACACAGGAATGTCAGAAACTGTAAGATACTGTCATGTAATAACTTGGACCACCCCAGTCAAAGTCACTGGAGTGACTTTTTCTATTTCTAACTTCCTGTTCTTAGACAAACTGAAAAGGTATACTATTTAAAGACACAGCTACATCTAGCGGACTTTTTTCAGCATAACATACCCAAACCGAGTGTTAGAGATGGCTCAGCAGGTTGAGTTATGTTCACCACATTTTTCAATAAGATATAGGGACTCAAAACTTGCCCTACCAGAACGTTTAAGGAATACTAGCCAAGCCGATGGCATTTACAAGGCTGGCACGATGACAAACGATCCAGATGATTTCTGCTTGGAGAAAGTACGCAGCATGTCAAGCAAATGCCTCAGACTTTACCGAAATAACTTGCTCATTTACACAGGAGGCTTTATGCTTGTTGCAAAAGAGCAGTGTTGATTAATCAGTAGCACTTTCTCTGCCCTAATCTGGATGTGTGCGTGAGCATGTGAGTGTGTGGGTGTGTTGAGAGAGAGTACACCCAGGATAATGTCACATTAGCATACTTCTATCCCCTCGCTGTCACTCAGTGTAAAATAGAAGACATACCTGTAGAGTCAGCCCTATACCGACTGCACAAATATGTCTCTAATGTCATCAGGAGTCAGCCGAGTGTTTCACCGCACCGGCTGACACAACAGCCCGGTGGAGCTCACCGGGGGCTGAGCAGGGGGAGTGGATGCATTAGCTTTAATGGAACACAATAGGTATGGTTCAGCCAAGTAAAACACAATGCGGCGAAAGTTCACGTTTTCTGCTGATATCAAACAAAATGTTGGGCCTGAGAGGTGTGAAAGCAGCTGTATCAGAGTCTGACAGCTGGAGGACTGCTGCCATCACGGCTCAAACAAGCAAGTGAAAGCTGCAAATTCCTCCTCTGAAGTATTTCAGCTGGTCGACAGACAGACAGACAGACAGACAGACAGACAGACAGACCCGCTGATTTAATACGGCTAAGGCACTCTGAATGTGCATGTTAATATCTAATGGTAACTGGAGTTTCATACGGATAGTAAAAGTTCATAACCTGATATTACTGTTCTGATTCATCTCCGCTTCTGATTCACTGTGGTCCTGACTGAATTACCAGTCTCAAGGGTTGTTATCTGCTGTATGTCGGCTGGAGCTGAATGGGAGGCTCAGCAAAGCAGAATATTTTTAATAAAGATGCATGTAAAAAGTGTCGCAGTGTCAGTTTTGTCAGCTACTTTATAATTTAGTCTAAGTCATGTCCTTGTTAGTGTTTATCAGAGGGGAGAGCGGGGATGAATGTTTTTTGGGGGTTTTTGTATTTTTCTCTTGGCACAGACATTTACCCACATTTCATTGTGAGCAACACTCTTAGAAATTAGGGTTCCAAAAGGGTTCTTCCAGAAGGGAAGGGGTGAGGTTCTACCCAGAACCATTTGGTTCTGCTTTTTAGTAAAGGGTAAAGGGTTTGTCAAGGTTTCTTTGCAAAACCAAAGGTTCCAATAAGAACCCTTGTCATCCAAAGTACCCTTTTTTAGAAGAAAGAGATTGTCAAGGATTGTTGAATGAACTCTTTTATTGAGGGTTCTTTGCACCATAATATAAAGGGGTTCTCTATCTAGAATACACTTCTACTGTAGATAAAACTCATGGAATCTGAAAGTGTTACTTTTGCCCCTTTCTGCTGGGACGGAAGACACACAGGCGTAGGATGAAAGTAAAGGTTGGATAAATCGACCATAAAACAAGTCAGTACTTAATATTTCTGGAATAGAACACACATTAATCCTTCAGTTAGTCCTCCAAGAAAATGACCATGTTGCTATCAAACCAATTAATCATGTCAAAAGTCGCAAAATTGGTCCAATGAGTCAAACTCACCTTAGTGCATAATCACCTCTCACAGACTCTCCCTCACATAAAACAGACTGACATGCACATCTGGACTGATGAGACATCTGTTGGTCTTCCTCACCCTAACCCTGGACGTGTCCTGCAAAATATAACGAGCAAAGAAACACGTATAATAATAGGAAGACAAAAGGAACATTATGTTACTTTCATCCCTCGACTATCTCTGTCAACTTCACTAACCCTAACCCTAACCCTGGCTAGCAACAGAGTTAGGCTAACATTCACAGATACTTAGGCTACAGACAGGTCTAACAGATGATATACATTTGCAAATAAACAGCACCTTAAAAACAGAAAACATTTATGCTTTGTATGTTTTCCTTTCCAACTATCAACTTCACAACATGTTCTCAACAGAAAAGGTCTGCGTTGCACCTGTCCCAACATTGCTTTTGTCCCTGCTCTCCCCTATTTAGTCATCTTGTTCTTTGTTTTTGTTTTTTTTTGGTCAAGTTTTAGTTGACTAAAAGTCTGGACATTTTAGTCTTATCTTAGGCAAAGAAAACTATACTTATTTTAGTCTAGTTTCAGTCAAAATTGTTGACAATTGAGTCTTGTTAGTTTTCAGACTATACTGGTCTACTACTAAATACTAAAGTACTACTAAGTACTAAATACAGGTTTAGTAATCCACAACACAGCCTAGAGTAGATAATGTAACACAAGCACCTTACTAGTTGGCTTAATGTAACTTGGATGTGGATGGAGCTGCTGCCCTCATGCAAATCTACCAGCAGGTGATGGAAATGTACGAGTGGTCGAGTATTCTAACATTAAAATCCACCGAGATCGGCTCAGGAATCCTGATGTTGTATATTATGCTGTATCAAAAAAAAAAAAAAAGAAAAGAAAAGAAAAGCTGCATCAGGCAAGATTTTTCTTAATGTAAAAATCCAGCCATCCATTCTGGGCTAATTTTAATGGTGAGGCTGTAATAAGAACAGAAGAGAAGAGAGTGTCCTCCTTATTAAAAGAGACCGCGTATAATCAGCCTTTTTGCCCCGGTGAAATTCTCGTGTTTGGTACGAGCACTCTATCCCTCAGAGGAAGTGACAAGTTGACATTTAAAGACTGAATAAGTCTCCTGAAGAGCAGCTGATGAGCGTTCCATCCAGAGAGGAGCCGGACTCATCAGATCTTTGGCCTCTCAGCTCCCTTTGGTAGAAGGTATCACAGTCTGGCCGGCTGGTAAACATGAGCTCAGTGTGAGTGGTGTACAGAGTCGGCTTCAAACAGCTAGTAAGGCATCACTGGGAGAGTGAAGCTGTCAGTTGCACTTTACAAAGCTGCATCACAGAGCTAATACCGGGCTTTGAAGACAGGTTTAAAGTCATAATGGAAAATGACACTTCGCCTTGCCAGGAATGTAACGCCCTGCCTATGTGAGCAACGCATGTGCATCAGTCTCTTGCTTTCCATTTCAGCGCACACGTTAACATGTTCGAGCTTCACACAACCCTGCTCACACGCTGCTCATGCAGCTGCAGCAGCAGACTTTTTACACTCTCCATGACGCCTATTTTTTTCCCCCTTGTGACGCACACAGTTCTCAGCAAAATTAGACGGTAAAAATGATCTGTTGATTGTTATATTTAAAACATTCCAGCGACATCACACCTTTTACGGCAATGTCACTTTCACTTCAAAGTCTAAATGAAATAAATCACAAAGAGGAAATGTTTGTTGAGGGTTATTGATGGCCATTATCAAAGGCAAACTTAATGTAGAAACCAAGGGCTGGCAGTAGCAGCACTGCAGAAGTAATGCTGTCTGTGTGAAGAAAAAAAAAAA
>JAJHUR010133823.1:1197-27096 GCA_027495735.1 Lutjanus campechanus
GCACATTAACATTTAGACGTGGGTTTTGTTTTGCGTTTCTTCAGGGGCAAAATGGTTCACGTCTGATAAGACAACATCACGTAAACTTTTTTCATTTTCAGTACGAGGGAAAAATATGGATAGAAATTTTATATCGAATCATATGTTATTTTATATTGAGATATTAATCAACTTTGGGATGTAGCAACTTTTGTCAAACTATTTCAAAGGTCAAGAATGAACTTTCATGCTTCAACTGAAAAGTTTTAATGGACAAAATAACCAAATCAAAATGTCTATTTTTGTCTCGGCCAGTGAAAACAAACAAACAAAAAAAATAAATCTAATACTAGAAATGATCAAATATTGCATTAAAGAATCCTGCTCATGGATTTGTAACATTGCCCACAACAGCCAAATACACCTGAAAATATTAAAAAGGTACAGTACAAGTACAATTTAAATGATGCGACAAAATCTCAGCAGACGATTCATTTTATAACTTCAATGTATACAGTATATGGTCATATCATCCACCCCTACATGTTAATTACAGGTACCCCTGCAGAGTTTTTGATCACTAGTAGGTAACATTATTTTGCAATGTTTTTATGAGGAGGTCCAAATTTTGTTTGTATTTGTGCACATACAGGCCTCGATGGATGCACATGCATGTGCATGCAATTCATGTGACATGAATCAAATTCCTGTCTACTATCATTATTATTATTATTATTATTATTATTATGATTATTATTATTATAACAGAACAGCAATTATTAGAGCAGCAATGGCAAAGGCTGGGAAGAAGAAAGTTGCAAGCAAGGGGCTGCACAAGTGATCAAAAGATTATCAGCTTTATAATAAAGTACTGTAGTGCTGCAGAGATGCCCTGGCCTGCAAATTTTGTTCACCAGATGTAAGAAAATGTGTTTTTCTTTTTTCAAAATAAATGAAAACTAAAAAAAAAATCATTCATCATTCCTTCTAATCATGAATCATATTCCAATTGCAGTATCAATTAATAATCAATCATTAATCAAAATGTACATTATTTGCCATATCGTGCAGTCCTACGTCAGGGATCCACATAATGCACACTGGTAAGTAACAGTGAATGTAATTAATTGTTTTGTCTTTAAGATGTCAGACAACAGTAAAAAGTAAAAAGGTGATCTGTTCTGATAACTTCGATTTTATTTGCCCAACAGTCACAAAGATATTCAGTTTACAATAGAAGTGCATCAAATCCTGACATTTGAGAAGCTAAAACCAGCAAATATTTGGCATTTTTCCTTGAAAAATGACCCTCTCCTGTAGCAGCAGTGTCAGTATAAAAGTAAGCACTTTTTGACAGGTCTGGTTTGGTGATGCTGCTGAACAAAAGGTTAGAGAGGCTGACACGACAGAGCTGAGAGTGGGCGTCGTGGTCACGTCCCCCACCTACAACACACAGCTTAAAAGCTCAAAAGGCTTCTGATCTGTGCCTCTGCACCTCCACGCACGCCCCACCCCTCATCCAAATATAGGCTATATCCATCTATCTGTGTTTCCACAAGAGCTCCATGCATTACATACCAGAGCACGCAGAATGAGATATGAATGAATGCCAGCCTCGCAGAGTCTGATTGACTTTGTAAATACAACAACAAGGCTCTCCTTTGATTCTGGCTCAATCAGAATTGCACACTGGCAGTAATGTGCGCTTCGCAAGTAGACCCGCCAGCAGGAATCACCCTGAGTTTTGGAAAAGTCTCGGGAACCCCAGTCTTTCGTTGAGCTGCTTATCATAGCAGGCTGCCCTATTTGGCTGTGCAGAACACAGCATTGGCTGAACATATGGAGAACTGGAGCCTGTGTAGCTGCATCACCATCTGGGAAAAACAGAGACTACGTAGGTGTATCACCATCTGCTGTCTGAAAACATTTACACAGGCATATTTTATTTTTTTTTTACACAGGCTTTTTATTTATCCACGTCTAATAGTAGCACTTTACCAGCATCAACAGCAGCCGCATCCAGTAAACTGATTTTTTTCCAGCTGATGAAGTGCACTGGAGAAACTTTTTACTCTGAACACTTTACTCAACCTGAAAAACGGGACTAAAATGAAAAAAAAATGATGGCATGTTTGTGCATCTAAATAACATAAACAGCTGTCAAAACTCCTAAGGTATCAAACTTTGGTATGAAATGACGAGGCATTATTCGATACCTGATAGCACTGAAGCAACTTGTTTGGTACCGCGCTCTAGAAAAAATGAATTTACAAAGATATGGTTTTGATATTCAGGATGTTTTGATTTATTTTACGAGCCTTTTACTTATGTAACTTTGAGGAAACGCAAGGACATTTTGTGTTTGAGAGATAAGTTTGGGGACATTATAAAAACAACTAATTGCAGAAGGGTTGGATGATAACAAAATATTAGTCATGAAATCTAATTTATATTTAATTTGTGAAGCTTTTAATTTCATGACTTAGCCAAAAAACATAGGCTACATTTCCCTCTGCTTATCCATGATCAGTCTATTAATTGATTTTTACTGAAACTATACAGTACAAAAATATATAAATATGCCACTTATAAATTACAATTGCCATAAAGAATATTTTATCCACCTCTCCTGCTTTTACATCAGGCTTTAACTCAAACTCACCTCTGTAAACTGTCATCAAGGCAATGTTTGTGCAGAAATTAATACAAAATAAAACTTTATTTAACATAGTTTAGGGCTTGTCTTGCTTGTGGTGCACCATGATAAGTGGAAAAGCTGACAAAGCACAGCTCAACATCAGTAAATCTGTTGCATTTCCGAACTGATGACGTATGAGAAGTCAACAATCTTCAGAAGATCTTAAGTTTTGCGCCTTAGGAAAGAGCATGCTGAATGCACGAGACTGTCTGCAGCCTTTTTTATCAGAAACAAGTAGAAAACAGTAGTTTAGTACATGTGATGCTGATTTAATATACTGTGCACAAGTAATTACTTACAAAATGTGCCATTATATAAGTAAGAAAGTGGTTTTCTGGAGTTCGTTGGATGCCTGTGAGAGTCATGGCTAAAAATACTTAAGCAATACAGAAATACAGCGGTGCGGTGAAGGGGGGGGCAATGTCATGTGTCAATGAGACTGCCAGCAACACTGTGTTAGTCAACACCACACTACTAGAGGCAACAAATCCTGTGCTTTACACACACATTCAAAGTTAGTGAGCAACAGTAGCTAACAACCCTGAAAACAAAGCAACTGCAACTGAAGCTACCTCTGCCCCGCCTGGTTTATGACTAGTGCAGCGGGTGGAGCTTCGTCTGTGAAACGTTCAAAAGAGAGAATTGGCTATAAATTATAAACTTGCTGTACATACATATGCCTCTCAAACACAGACTGAAATCCAGCCTGTAGGGATAAAAACGTCATTTCAGTGGTTCGTTCTGATTCTCAGCATGTGCATGTTGCCAGTGAACAATGACATTTGGTTCAGTTTAATCTGCAGACCAACAAATCATCCTTGTTTCTCTCGAAAGCAATAAGCTTTTTTTCGCAACCTTTCGTGCCCTTTGACTCAACAAATCTAAGCCATGATCAAAGTCACGTAACCTTTGCCTCGACTTGGGCTGAACAATTGAAAATTTTTATCAAAATCAGAGGTGCTATATTTGTTAAAAGGCAAAGTACAATTTTAAATTTAAATTTTTCCTGCTGCATCATCACATCATATTCTACAGACGTAAGAAAACAACTTTGTTTGGTAAAAATGACAGCGTAATTATTTTCAAATGTTCTTCAATGAAAATGAGAACAATGGGTTCCCCATAAATCATGTTGGAACTGCAGTATCAGTCAAAATAATCACAACTAGATATTAGAGATTGAACAAGGTGCACATGTAGCATCCTCCTACGCCCTAATACGGGCCCCAGCTGCCACAGCCTCCCTCCCAACTCCAGAAAAAGAATCAGTGGACAGCAAACAACAGAGATGGCTGCTACTCCAATGAGCCAAAAAAAGAAAAACCTGCATTTTGTGCAGGTTTTTCTTTTACTAATACACACGACCAATGCAGTACTCCAGGCCCACCTTATAGAAGAACAACAACAGACTGATGTGTGATACTCTCTTGTTGGAGTGCTTAAACACTTGTCTTTTCACGTGCAATGGTGCCGTAGCATGGGCATTAAATATTTTCTATAACAACTCATCCAATTCCCAGGTTGGGAACTTTAACTATATGCTGGACTTTGGCCTGCTGAAAGTGCATGACATGCATCCTGGGTTTGACTCTCACCTATAAGAGAATTGTTGCACGTCCTCCTCACCCTGTCCCACTTTAAAATTAAATGCGCTCTTAAACGGCTCTCTAAGATCCTTATACACTACAAGTAGCCTCTCGGGAGAGACAAATCGTGACTTAACACTTTGAAGATTGTTATTTGGTGCAAACCAGATTGGCAAAAGAGTTGCAGTGCGTGACCAAACAAAAACTGAAAGAACGGCAAAAAACTTTCTAGTGTGAATACATCCTAAGCGTTAAATCTTGATCTTAAACAAACAAACAATTGGCACTAAAGCTGTGATGACTAGGCTATTCTAGGAATATACATACTGAAAACCTTTTCTCTCATATTTAACAGTGAAGCACAAAAAGCCTCTTGCATGGTATGCTATCTAAACATTAGTGATCAGTTGCAGTGTGCAACAGCAGCTTCAGATTATATCTATGCCTATCTGCAAGATGCTGGCTGTTACACTGTCGCCTCAAATGAAAAATAAGCTTTTGTAAATATCAAAACAGAGTTCGGTGTTCCCCAAATGTTTCTAGAAATGCACCATCCAGGCTCTATAAATCTGGACAGCTGTTAGACTATCACATTCAATTAATCACCTGCCAATCCCTTCTCAAACAGTGCTGGTATTACCACGGCTTCAAAAGAATTCAGTGTTATATATACAAACATAAAAACTGCAGCATAAAAGTAAAACTCTGCTGTGTCATTTAAGCTATGAATGAGCCATGGTGATCAGCGTCTGTTCATCACATAGAGCTGTGCAGGGCACATCCATGATTAGTCATCTCAAGGATTAACCATTCAAGCCTAAGCTAAGTAGATCAACTTGTACCTTTGCTGTCCTCAAAACCTCCAATGCTGCCTGACAGTGACACTGACCTTTAGGGTATTCTGAACCTGAAAACTACCTGCACTTTTTTGTGGATGCACTATTGAAATCTGCTGCATTACACATAGTTTAGCAAATACTCTCTCCATATTGGGCTGAATATATCTTTAAAAAACTTTAAGGTTATAATATATATTGCAAGTTTGTATATAATGATAATAAGGCATCTTTTTAATATGAGCTTTAGCTTTGAAAAACACAGAATCACAAGAGGAGAACTACAAATCTGTGACACTGATTTTGCAGAATGGTATCAAGCAAACACATCAACCCCATCAATCACGACGGCAGAAGCTGCTCAAGTTACTTTTAATCAGTGACCAGTAGGCACATCACTTAAGTAGAGAAACAAATAAGCACGCCATCCTCCATGAAAGATGCACGCGTGCATCCCTTGGGCCAAATAAAAAATAAAAAAAAAACACTGCAGTGTCGTCCCCCAGAGCCAATCAGAATAATTCTGAAAATGCTGGCACAGCAAATGGGCTGGCACATGTCGTTCCCTGAAGTTTCATTAAAGATGAGTGCTGTTCGACATTCTGTAATAGACAGACAGAACTGGTACTGATGTACAGACAAGAAGAACAGAAAAATCAATCGAAACCGCTCAACAGTTGAAAAAAAAAACAGAGTACAAGAAGATGATTCAGTTGATAAAATGTAACTGCAGTGCCCAACACAGGCAATTTACGCAATTTCTTCCTGTAAGTGGCACTAAAAGGTGACTTTGCAGAGGCCTTGTTGAAGCATCTGCAGTTTAGACAGTGTGGACCTGGAAGAGGTCAGAGATTGGCAGAAATTAACAAAGAGAGAATTTTAAAAGGACAGTTCGACCTAAAAATCAAAAATACAAGTTTTTTAGTGGTGTCATGATTCTCCAAATCCACAATTCGACATTATTTTCAATTTTAAGGCCCAATCAGATTATTTTTCTGTCTGTATGATATAAAGTATAATGTAACAGCAGGTAAGCCACTAACCCTAACCCTCAGATGCCACAAGTTGGCAAGGGTGGAGGGAAAAATATACTGGGAGGATCACTTATGCTGCCTTTCGATTCATTTACTGAAACTGAAAGCTCATTTTGATCTATTTTCGATTAAATATTGGAATTGTGACACCCCAACTATTTATCCATCTAGATTGTTTTGGTGTGAGTTGCAGAGTTTTGGAGATATCAGCCAAAGCTGTGTAGGAAGTTTTGTTAAAAGTTACTGCTGACAAAACCCCCGAATGAAAACACTTCGTATTTGTGCTGCTTCATAATAAAAACATTTAAATAATGAAACGACATGAGACTTTTTTTGCGAAGAATTTAAGGAAACAGTGCGTTTAACCCAGAGACTTATATGAACGGTTTATCCACAGTTTTACAGCCGCTCGACTCGGGCTTCGTCAAGCTTGTCTGCAGTGAAAGACACACCTTCAAGCAGGAGGCCCTGCTGTAAAAACAAACCCCTGCTGTGCTGGGCTGACGGGACAAGTCAAACTGAGTCAAGTCAGGCCAGCTCATGTGTATGGCAATGGCCCATATATAACTAAGGCAGAATCTTTACACCATGTCGGGCTCATCACTGCAGTGTTGGGTCACTTTCAACAACAGAGTCTCAAAAACGGAAGCTCAAAGCCTCATGTAACTAGAGAACTGAGCCAAAGTCTAAACACGTGCAACTCCATAATGCTGTAATGCTCTCGTCAATATGGTCCATTTCACCACGGAGACAACTGCGAGCAACAATACATCTGCAGCTAATGGCTTCATGGAACAATAGCCAGGCAACAGCAGCCCACAGTTTACGCTTTGCTCATTGTCTGCTGTGACTCAATAGGCACTTGGTTGGGACGGACATCATTTCAAGCTGGTTGCACAAAACATGATTGGCAGTTCTACCTTCACTCAGACATCAACATGAACTCTTACTCTACCTATATCTGATTCAATAAAGGCATTATCCTACACTGTCACTGGTCTTTGCTTCTGATTTCTAAACTGGGAAATCACAGCAGCTCTTCTGACAATGTCAAACGTCCTCTGAACTGTCACCAAAATAAATGTCTGATTAATTTTTGAGGCAAAGTAGGCCACACAGACTAATTATGCATTTTACATCTAATTTAACTAGTTTAAATGAAAGATCTTACGGTTTGAAAGTTTAGAGAGGGAGCGTGTCATGCCATCATCTTGCTGACTGACTCAGACATGTATCAGCTTGGACTCAATCTGAGCTTACAAGATCTGAGTCTGTGAGGCTATTAGAACAAATAACAATGTCCTGGATATCCCTGAGAACCATTATCAATGTGCTATTCAGTGAAATATCTTGTGAAGTTTCTCCCCTGCATGTGAGGCCATGGTGACATGGTACTGTGTAAAAAAAAAAAACAGCAGTCAAATTCTCCTGCAGTACAGAGAAGCCTTTTATGCACCAAAATGCCAGAGCCAAAACCACGGAAATGGTCTTTCTCATGGTCTCCCCCACCGAGCTAACCTAAAAGCCAGAGCACCGGGCTCTGTATGAAACCTGGAGTGACCAAAGGACACAACATATTATATCTGCAGAATCAGGATGGAAAGTGTTTGGGGTGTAGCACCTTTTCAAGTCTTCCTGACAGCATTTATTTTTATTCTCAATGCCAACTCTTTGTTGAGGTTTAGAGAGAATCTCAGCTGGACAAAAACAGCAATTTTAAGAGTGATGAACATTTACATAGTCAGTAGTGTGTGAGAAATAGTGGAGAAACAACTACTTTAGACTTTTGTGCTGGAATTAGACTATCAAGATTAATTCTAGACCCACTAATACACTGATTGCACTGATTGCCAGGGTGTGTTATTATTATTATCATACTGTACATGATCTATTTGATGCAAAAAGTGGAAGGCGGCAAATCCCACAGTGGTCTGATGAGCTTGAAATTATATTATGTTGTTAAGATCTCCTTGCAGGGGGTTTATTAATACAATTCATACCCAAGATTAGGGCTGCAACAATAACGATTACTTTCATTGTCAATTATTCAGTTAATTAATTCTTTCATTACATGATTAGCAGTTTAGTCTGTAAAATGTCAGATAAAAAAGCCCAAAAGCCCAACATGATGTCCACAACTCAAAGATATTCAGTTCACTGTCAGAGGAGTAACGAAACCAGTGAGTATTCACATTTAAGAAACTGGAATCAGTGAATTTTGAATTTGTTTTCTTAAAAAACTACTCAAAACGATTAATCAGTTATCAAGGTTGGTGATTAATATAATAGTTGACAACTATTCAATTACTCGTTGTAGTTCTAAGATGTGCAAAGTGGAGGTCAGCAAATCACACTGTTGTCTGACCAGCTTCAAATAATGATCTGATATGTTATTGAGATCTCCTGCATGTTATTAACAGGATTCATACTCATACTTTGGGTATTCAAATATAAACAACAGACGCTGCATGGTTATACAAAACCTCACTAGTGAAAGCCGTAAGATATTCAAAAACATAGCTCAGACAGAGCAGTGTGGAATTTGTTTAATTGCCATTTACTGCATGAAACAAGGTTCATGTCTGTGACAAAATTAATCAAAATGACTTGCATCAATGCAGGTTTATAAGTCTTAAGTCCAGCATTGTTATACATGAGTTAGTGAATTGGTAGGGGGTTGTCCTCCTGACCTAAATGATGCTGCTGCTGCTGGTTAATAAAGCCAATGACATGCACCATTCCAGGTATACAAGGCTTAATTAAGTCCAGCATTTTCCTTCTTTGTAGCAACACTGTTTTACATGAGGCACTGAATGAGTGGGGGGATGTCCTCCTGACCTAAATGTGTGTTAATAAAGCCAATGTAGCACAAGTTTGCATGTGGGGCAGTGTTTGCTCTAGCTAGTGGGGATATGTCCTGTAAATCCTGTTACACCAGCCTGTCAGCCTCACTTCAGGAGGCGTTTATAAGCCTTTGATAACGATGTGACGGCCTGACTTATGGGTGATTAAGTTAGCATTGCGTGCACACTCCAACACGCCGGTTTCAAAATAATAAACTCAAACAGTGGAGTAACGTGTGACATGAAGCATGACAAAGGCGTCTGGGGCTAGCAGTAGCTATGCTAACACCCCGGCGAGCCAGCCCCCTGGCCGGCTGTCAGAGCGGAGCAGGGCGCATGTTTGCTGGGACTGACAGCTGAGAGGGGGGATACGAAGGGGAGGGGGGGGGACCAAAAAACAGCTGACGGACCCAGCCGTGAGAAAACAACTTGTCGGCAACGTCAACTTACTACTTTACAGCAATGATAGCAGTGTCAGTGACTTAGGCTAACAGCCAAAAACTGAGAATCCTACCTTTGCTTTGCCGGCCTCCAGCTTCTTTTGCCGCTCCTCGTCTTCCATCACCGCGGTCCCTGTGGCTGAAACAAGAGGGAAACTGCTTCATGCGAGACACCAGCGAGTTAAATCTAAAAAACTAACGGTTAAATATCTCGCCTCTGCACTCCAGCTCGCTGACACTCGCGTATACTAGGTGCTGTCTCCTTGTTGGTAGTCCGCCGCCATGTTTTCCACGTAAACATGAGACCCATCTATGATGACGTCGCGTAGGTGCCTTCACGGCAGCCACGCCCCCTCGCATTCCACTAGTGTTGCCTTCACGTGCGGTCAGAAATGCTAATACTAATGCTCTATGTAAGGGATAATGTACAGTGAGCAGGTCGTTATTGTGAAATAAATCCCGACAAGATGATGCAGAATCATCCTAAAATAGTTTATTTCACAGTTTCTTAAATACTCGACTCTGATTGGTCAATGACAATGTTCTAATGTTTGCTATTTCTGTATAACAGACCGTTGTTTTGAAGAACAAACCGTTGCTATGGTCACAGTTCTGAATTGTTTCAGTGTTAAATCACTAATCATTTGACACAAAATATTCATTTTAAAATGATTTTTAGTGATTTAACAATTATTTTAATTGTTTCTTCCGAGTGTATGATCAGAACTGTATCCATAGCAACAGTCTGTTGATCATAACAACAGTACGTTCCAACGGTCTGCTATACAGAAATCACAGAACTGAAAATGTTGTAATTGACCAATCAGAATCGAGTATTTAACAACGCCATGTAATAATTCCAAATATTCGCCACCCAAAGCTACAGTTTGCAGGATTGGGTCAGATTATTTGAAATGTAATCAGTTACAAATTACATTGCAATTTTTGTAATCAGTAACGTAATTCATTGGATTACAAAAAAAAGTAACATAATCAGAATACTTCTGGATTAGTTCAAATCAAACACTGAAAATATTGCACCTTATACTAGAAAAATGGACGCAGCCACAACAATTTGGGTGCCACAGGTATCCCCTTTTTCCTTTTGAACATTTCAAAACCCTTTAATGAAAGTAAAATGCATTTTTGCAGTTGTCTATGAAACCCTGCACACCCACACATCATGAAAAAAGTTACATAATTTTAAAATGGCTCTATTTTAAGTACAAGTATGAGTATATTACTTCCTGACACTTTATACTTCACTACATTTCAGAGAGAAATATTGTAGGCTACTGTTTCAAGTTACAGTTTTCAACAACAACAAAAAATCAATGAGTGTTTGGATAATGACTTAATCGTTGAAGACATTTAATGCAAAAATGCAAAACATTTAAGGTTTTCAGTTGGTCAAATGTATCAACTTGCTCCATACTGTTCCTCATCTTAAATTACAGTTAACTGAATAATTTAGAGGCTTAAAGAGAAACAAAATAAGACATTTGAGGGTCTCTCTTTAAGTTAAATTAAATCAGAAATAGCATAAATTGCAGCTCTGTATAAAACAATTAGCTGAACTTCAACAAACAACAAAACTCCACTGAAACATTAATGCTTGAGATATAACATATAATAGTCGGCCTACACATAGTATATCATTGGATATACTGCATACACTCACATGTGGCATTTTCTGTGTTCATTAAATTTACTTTTGATACTTAATGTACATTTCTCTGATGTAATTTTACTGAAGTAACATTTTCAAGGCAGGTTATTATGTAAAGGATCTGAATACTTTCTCCACCACTTATTTTAACCACTTTATATACTATTTGATAGTTTAATGTATAATAATCCTATTTTCCCCATATTTTAAAAGCTCATCAGATGTTTTGAATGTGAAATCGTAGAGTGACCAGTAACTTTAGCTGACAAATGAATGTACAGTAGTGGAGTAAAGGAAATATTTCTCTCTGGAGTAGAAGTATAAAGTATGGGGGTACAGGCAGTATATCTTAAAACTGTATTTAAGTGCAGTTCTTTCGTAAATATGCTTAGTTTGATTCCATCATTGTAGCCTAATAATCAAACAGTTGTTTAAAACTTCTTAAATAAAACACACGATTCTGTTATTTTGTTGTATTCACTGTTGAATGAATTTGTAAAGATAATGCAGACATGGCAGAATCCTTGAACACCTTTAATGCACCGCAAACATTAATGATACAACCACCATATCTGATGATTTTTCATAGTGTCATAAATTTCACTGCATTATATGCAGCCTGAGTCCTGCTTAAAACGTCTGCTCAGTTTCTATGGTAACGGGAGGAGAGGTTGCCAGAGCCATCCCAGTTGAGAGGTTTCTTTTTTAACACTAAATATTTTCATTTCAAAGCAGTGGGTTTCTTTTTTTCTTTTTTCTTTTTTTTCTACCGACGACTTCAACCATCACCTCACATTTTACAGCATTGCGCTTGATCGGGCTATTCTGAGCACAACAACAGTGTTAATAAACATATTCTCCTTTGAGGAGGAAACATTTGAGCTTCCTTGGCTGAATGGGACAACAAGTAACATGAGAGACTGGCATCAGTTTCTAGGACAGATGGAGACGATAAAGGACGGGGCGGCAAATATTTAACTTGCAGACTCCGTTTGGAATCGATCTGAAGTCTACAAATAGTTTTTTATATCATTAAAATAACTCATAACTCATTTATCTAACTTGTCCTGTGTCTGTTCTGCAAACATTTTCAGGATGTAGCTTACAGAACACAGCAGTGATAACCAATCCTGACAGTCAGACTGAAATGTTATTTTGGTTCACTTTTGGTTCACAATTTTAATTTTCTGCCTCCTTTGTTTGATTCCTGTGTCTTCGTTTATATTGTTTGTTTTGTTTAAATATTCAAGATTCATTTAGTCATTTCACAATTCAGTGTTGTATAACAAGATGCTAGTTGTAGTCCAATTGATGCTACGCACAACAAACAAAAATATATTTTAAATTATTATGTACTGTAAATGGTTGAGTCATAAAAATAAATCACAAAAATAATAATTCTGATTTGAATAAACATTGTTATTTTCTTATTAACCCCACCCTGTTGTGGAAAGGCATTTTTTAACAACACAGTAATTCAGTGGAATCAATTAATCTTTTCTCATTAACTTATCAAAAATATACAAGTTTTATTTATTCACGTTAATTCAACTTAAAATTATTTTTGGTACGTAGAAACTTATAAACATGAGTTTCTGAAGAAATATGATCAGTGTATTTACAGACTTCCCAGCATGCATTGTTTAAGAGATAAAACTCTCCCTCAGAATTTTTTTTTCTATTGTTTTCTATTAAACATGTTTCCTCAAGTGCAATCTAATTAATATAAAGTTTTTTTGTTTTGAATCATTGCAAAACCACCTCAACTCATCTTTTCAGATTCCTACTAATTTTAACTGTGTATGTGGTTATATTTTCTGTAAATTTCTACACTTATCTGGTGGGGAAATACTTGAGACATCTCATCTTTTTAGCCTAAAACAGACAAATTAAAGACCTTGAGGCTAAAGACTGTATACATATACTGTATATACAGCTTGTATAATCCATGTGTATTTGCATGATGTCAGCTCCACCTCAGACTGTTACAAACCTCCAAATTCACAGAAACAACACACTTCTTGTCCTAAATTTAGTCTGTAGCCCTAGTGGGAAATAAATAAAGGTTCATGTCAAAACATCTTTAAATTAAAGTGCTCTTGTGTTTCAATATGATTCATAAAAAATATGACTCTCTCATAGAAACCCTGCTGGATTGGAAGTTACCAAAGTGTGAAAGTTTCTCCTGCTTCTTAGAATCATTTAAAACATACCAGCAGCAGCAGGAGAGGAGGCTCTGGGTCTTCGGCTGACGGGAGCTGAACAGCTTATAGTCTGGCAGATTTTGAATTCCACCCATCTTCTTTTGGACATTCTCACCAATTTGATCCCACCTGTGAACACCCGCCGTCTGCGCAGCAGAGTCCACAGGAACTACTGAGCGTTTGAAAGTTTCGACAGTTTCTGAATTATTGATTCGCTGAAGGAGTACTGTGTCAGCAGCAGTTACCCGAGCAACTTCACCAAGCAGACCACAGCAAAGACATCAGGACAGGATTCTAACAGCAGACATATTCGTGTAAGAAAAAAAAGGACACACACACACACACACATTTCAAAGAAGTTCAGAGAGAGCGAGAAAATGGACACACTGACATTAAAATGGAATCAGACAGCAAAAATGAGTGAAAATTATAGGTATTAGCTGTGATTACAAGCATGCTCTTTATTAAAGCATGGCTGAGGGGAAGCAGAGACGCTCAGTTGACAGTTTATGAGGCACATCCATCTCAAACTAAAGGTTTGTGGTAAAGGTTACATCAATTATCATGAATTCATATGTGACTTCATGCATGAAAAAGCATGAATTCATTCATTCATGTGGTTCTGCATGAACTATCGGGAATATACAAGCATTAATGGTATCTCATTCATAACTTTATGCAAGAATAACATGCAAAAACAACTTCAATCGTCATGATTTCTGAGATTTTAACATTAGAAGTGCCAGAATTCCATAACTACTAGGACAGCCATAAGCGGCCATTTTGACCTTTGACTGCCAAACTCTTATCTCTCATGACAGATACCAGACTAAGAGATTAATGCATTTATTTACTCATTTTTGTCTTGCATGACATGGGAATAAAGACACAAATTGCAGTATAGTTCTGGCTAAATATAACCACACAATAAGCTGACAACTGAGTGTAAGATATGGCTATGGGAGCATGAAGCCACTATAAAATGCTAAAGATGTATAACACATGAATTGCTTTGCATGAGAAAATGTTTTCTCATAAATGTGGGAGCAAATGCAGCTACAGTTTCCTTCCTTGAGTCTTTTCTCCTCTCATCATTTGTCTTACACTAAAAATGATTGAAAACAGGCAAAAAAAAAAACAAAAAAACAAAAACCCAGAGACATAAGAGTTGCTCCCGATCACATCATTATGCAAATGCACGTAAAAGTGCTCCGGACAAGTGTGAGAAAAGAGGAACTGTGTTTGTGCTGATGAAAAATTTAAAAAAAGAAAAAAAGAAAAAAAAGAATGTGTCCTGCTGATTACTGAGACAAAATAAAATTGAGACTTGATCACGTGGAGGAAGCTGTTTTCACTAAAACACCATAGCTGCTCACTTCAAAGCTCATTCTGCGTCCTGAAGATATCACTGTTCTGTATTAAAATATTCATGAGTGGTGGGACTCATCAGTGCAGAGACACGATGGGTCAGTTGGTTTGTCAGTGCTAAGCTGTGAGCCACGCCACATGGCAAACGCTCTCTTGTACCTCAGGGACATACAAGAACATCAGCTGTATGTCTGACATGAATTAACTATTCATGCCTGTAACACACTAATACACTCAACAACAAGTATTTTTGTGATTATTTTTATTATTATTTATTTTCTAACCTATTATTCATTGGCAATGCAATTGTTTGTGCCTACAAAGCATCACAATGATTTAATGTCAGCATATAATTAATTATGAAATATATTTCCACAAGTGTATAAAGTTATCCTTCAGTTGAAGGGACGACAGTATATCAGTAATTGATTGAGATAGAGGCCGCCTTTTTAAACTATGCAGAGGTCATCATGGGTTTTTTTCAAGTAATAATGAGTAATATTCAAATAGAAGAAGTATCTGCTTCTTTAGCAATATTTGTGCTTTCCTGAATAATTTGTATGCAGGTGCATCCCTATTGCCAGGTATCATGATGCAGCTGGTAATATTACACTCTAAAGACTTTGCAAATGACTGAATACTTATTTAAATTTACACTGCGTAAAATAGCAATGCAATTATTCTTCATTGAGAACACAGAAATCATGGCTTTTGTACTGTTGCTGTGAATTTTGGTGGGTTTAATCATCCAAACAGGAGTTAAAATTGTGCACAAAAAGATAAGTGGTGAATTTAGAGGATAATTTTGGTATATTTTAGTCTAAATAATTTTAGGCAATTATTAAATTAAATTAAATTAAATGATAAAAAGGGGATTTAGTATCTTCACTAGAACTACATCCTTGCAGTGTGGAGAAGGCCTTGATCCAACAATTATGTAAATAAAATGTATTGGAAATATTATGGTAAAAGTTAGCTGAAATCAATAAAAATGACAGTGAAATAATAATAATAATAAAAAATACACAAACACAGGAGGAATTTCGGCTAATGACCTCACTATTTGTAATCGTGTCTGGTTGTAGTTTTACGGTAATTTTTGTCTACCTTGTAGTAGAAGAAGTAGAAGTAGTTCCTCTATGATGAATAGAAACTTGTAACCTCTCAAATGAAAGCCCTTTGCCTCCATCTAGTGGTCGAACATGGACAGAGACGCCGTTATAACTCCTAAACGCTAGATGGCGCCACTTAACAACATTCTTCCGGTTGGGGCGTTTTTTTTCCAGACAAATCTCGCGAGATTTCTTCGAGTTTCACGTTTTTGTCAAAATCTCTCAGCATGTTTGTAGTAAGTGACTTGCAGAGAGAAACTAAAAAGGTATGTGTTTTATTTAACTACAAGAAGATTAAGAGTTGAGGCAGTGATAATAAATTATACGTGTTTAAAGGTTTAAAGGTTTTACGACAGGAGAACTTTACTGCGACTTTCCGACCGATTTCACATTGATATTGTCAGTTGTACTGTGTGTAGTAAGGAGGTAATATACATGTTAGCTTGTAAATAAGACTGAGATTAAGAGTACTATGATCCTAATTCAGGTTTAACATTAGACTGCCTGTTTCCCAGTTAACATAAACTTGAGAGCTGATAGTGGGACTACATGACAGAACCATAACAAAAACAAATACTTTGAGTTTTCTGTTTTATATGGTCACTGCATATTCAAACAGGACGATACAGAGGTGTAAGTGAAGAGACTTTGTGATTATTGTGAGCAAAATGAGGTGGAGGATTAAATTCATTTTAATTTGTTCTATCTGTTATATCATGATTTGAGACAAATATTGTTTGCAAAGGTTCATATTTCTGATTTTGATTTGATAGGTTAGGGTGTTTTTGCAACTGCACGAGTTTCTTATTAAAGCAGGGGAACAAAGGAGAAAAGATAGATAAGATTATTGGTTTATGACCTGGATCAAATATAGAGTGATTGTTTGTTTTGTATTTGTGGAGCTGTGCTTGTTTGTACTGTGGGATATCTCCAGGAGTGATATTTGAGTGAGATTATGATTTATGTTGGAATGATGTTCATGCTTGGATGATGCTGATCTATTGTGCTGTTTGATGACGATGAGTTAGCGTGCCGGAATAGTTTATTTGTAGTTAATGTGTCTAAATAATCCCATATGGGGTGAGACATGAAAATGATCTGACAGCTGTAGTCATGAGTTACCGTGCAGAGTCAGAGTTTACATACAAAATCTGATCAACAAATAAAATTGGCTCCAACCTGAGCAGTTATTATTATTATTATTACAGTTATTATTCAGCTAAATGAGTTATGTTTATTTTTTTCTTTTAGGTCCACTGAAACTGGCAGGGGTGTAACAGTGTAGCTGTCCTCATCAACAATGGCAGCAGTCGCTGGAGTGAGGGCCCTCCTCGGCCTCCATCCATCGATGCAGCGCATCTTTGGGCTCATTCCAATACAGCTGACAACAACCTGCCTTCCCAGGAGGCTTTGCAGTTCTACTACTAAGAGTACTGAGCCAAAGCCGCCAGTGAACCCAGAGAACGAATCTCTGCTGGAGAACCTGAACCTCATGGGAGTTGATGTGAATTCAGCACGCAAGCGTCAGCCCGGGGTGCTTCGTAAAGCCATCACCAATGAGCAAGGCGTCGCTCAGTTCCTGAAAGGCAAAGGTGCCAGCCGCAAAGTCATCGCCAGCATCATATCCCGTTATCCCCGCGCCATCACCCGCTCGTTTGACCACTTGGACCAGCGCTGGAGGCTGTGGAGAAACATCTTCAAGACCGATGCAGAAATTGTGAGCATTCTGGATCGCTCACCCGAGTCTTTTTTCCGGTCTAGTGATAACGAGAACTTGGAGAAGAACATCACTTTTCTGATCTCGCTGGGTCTGAACACCAAAGACCTCCATCGCCTGCTGACGACGGCGCCACGGACGTTCTCCAACAGTTTAGAGCTCAACAGGCAGATGGTGGAGTGTCTGGAGGACATCTGTGCCGAACTCGGTGGGAAGAATCCAGAGCAGTTTGCTAAAGCCGTCATATCCAGAAACCTTTACATTCTCATCCGAAGCATAAAGAGAGTCAGGACAAACATCGATATCCTGAGAGCTTCTCTGAAACTGAGTGATTCAGAGCTGCTCACTCTTCTTCAAGGCCCCGGGGCAGAAATTCTGGACCTTTCCAATGAATATCTGAAGAAGAACTTTAACAGTCTCCAGGAGAAGATGATTTCACTTGGCTGTCGGAAAGCTGACATGAAAAAACTGGTCATGAGCTATCCAATGGTTTTGTACATCGGGCCGGACACACTGAGCTCTAAACTGGACTGTCTACTAAAGGGAGGAATAACAATGAGGCAGATAGTGGAGAAGCCAAAGGTTTTAGACTACAGCACAAAGAACATTACAGGACGACTGGAGGAGCTGAAGAGAGTTGGGTATGACTTCCAGAAGAACGGCATCAACGTGCTGGACTCCAGCAAAAAGCGGTTTGTTGCAAAGATGGAAAAACTTTCTGCCTCATCAGATGATTGAATGTAACTGTATAATGATGTTGGATGTCTTGTTTAAAGATTTAATTTGTTCATGTAGTTCTTATGATTTCTGACTTCTCTGATGTCTTTTGACATATTTCAATGTATCTGGTAGGGCTCCAGCTAACTGTTATTTCATTACTGATTAATCTGCAGAATATTTTTCTTGATTAAAGATGGGGTAGGCAGTTTGTTTTTGGTACACCGGGCAAATGCTTCATAATAACCTTTAAGCATAATGTAATTCAAATTCAACAATCAACTCTCAATGGAACTGCTTCCTGCACCTTTAATCATTAATCATTAGGTGTCTAAAATGTCAAAAAATAGTGAAAAATCACAATATCCTATCCTCCAAGTTGCACCTTCAAATTGCTTGTTTTGTCCAACAAGTGATCCAGAAACAAAAAAAGATAGATGAGAATAACTGTGAAGCTGGAACTATGACGTTTGTGGCATTTTTGCGTGAACACGTAAACAATCAGTTATCAAGACAACTGGTGCTTCTCAGCTCTAATATCGAGGTATTTATTGACAAAAATTGTATTTTTGTAATACTGTCTGTTTAAAAAAAATCCCTTCCCCTTAATGAGGAAGAAGATTTTTCTCATTTTATTTGTATTTTGGGAATACGGTCGAAATGTCAAGAATACAGTTGAAATGGTATTTCTGCTGTAGTCGACATTATCCTTATACTGTGAAATAAAAAAATAAAAAATCTTCCTCTAATTTATTTATTTTTTCCTATGCCTGGCACTAATGCTGAAAGATTGACTTTATTCTCAACATGTTGACTTTATTCTTGACCCAAAATGCAAAATAAAAAGATTTTTGTCATCTCATTTACTGTAATAAATCACTTGCTGGAAAGCTGTTGGAATTCATGTAACGATGCAGTCTTGAAATAAAAATAAAAGTGAGATCCAAAAGAAGTGATTTCTGATATGAATTTTTCACAAAATATTATTGGTGTTTTGTTGTTGTTGTTTTTGTGTTTTTTTTTTTGCCATCGTAAAAACTAGTGTCTCAGGTGGTTTCAACATGCTTATCAAACATATATGTTAAAAGTAATGTAATCTGATTAATTATTTTATCTGGTCTACTGAGATTTAATTGTTTTATCTGAAGATTGTATTGATCGGGGACACGTATCCGGAACCAATATTCGTCGGTCAGTACAACACGGACCTCACTGAACTGCTGCACACCCGCTTCCTCATGCTGTTGGATTGTTGTTGTCCATGTCAGGTGAACAGAAGCATAATCAAAGTTAGCCATATCCGTTTAGTTTTAATCGCACTTTTAAGACTTTTAATCGCAATAAACTAGCGTTAATGCGTTAGCGAGCTAGTAGCTGTTACCAGCCGTTACGTTAGCTGTTAGCTTGTTAGCAGTAGCCAGTATATTTAGTTAATCTCACTGTTCGAGCAAAGCATGCAACAGTAGCTGTTTACTTCGACAGCTTTAAAAGTAATAAGGTAAGTGACTCAAATTTGAACTCATTTAATCCGTTTTAATCCAACAGGCAATTAATTTGGATGTTAAATTTAGTTGCTAATTTAGAGCTGACGTTAAGTCAACTTGTATGAAGATCAGCTTAAACATGCAGTACTGGGTTTTTCATGGTAATTACGACAAACTTGCAGCTCATGACCTGGATATAATGATCTAATCATCATTTGATACTGTACTTTTATTTCTTATAATCCTGTTTATGGCGTGCCTTAAGTGTGTCATTAAAAAAAATTTTTTTAATTGTTTTCATTTATTGCCACAGCAGTATGTTAGGTTTAACGCTGCAGAGATAAATCAATTATTTGTGAAACATTAAATAAATCGCCTAATATTTAGACTATTGATTAATCGCTTTGAGTATTTTTGTTTTGAAAGAAAAGAAGTAAAAATTAATTGATTCCAGCTTTATAGATGTAAATGTTTCCTAGTTTCTTTACTTAGTTATGACAGTAAACAGAATATTTTTAGGTTGTGGACAAATCAAGACAGCTGAGGATGTTATCTTGGCCTTTGGGAAACTCTGATTGACAGTTTTCACTGTTTTATTGTCCAAACTAATTGAGTAATAAATGAAAATAATTGTTAGTTGCAGACCTACTGAGGTTTATTATTAGTAATATGTCATTACTTTTTTACTTGTATATTTAATTGAATGCATCATGATTATGCTAATATTAATTTATTTTAGTACAAGTATATTTGTATATATATATATCTGTACTAGGGATGTAACAATATATCGAATATCGTGATATCAATTTTTAAAAAAGTCTGTACTGTGGCATTATGTACTGTGATATTACATGGTTAATACTTTTACTTTGTTATTTATATTCTATATTATAAAAGGATTCCTACTGACGGCTGCATTGTTTATGTTTTGCAATTGTACATATATTCAAACATTATTTGCCAAAGCCAGCTATTTCTTTGCACATGCTTAAGTCATGGCTCACTACTGTAGTTTTACACGATCGAAAAATACCATCCGCATCAGATATATTTTTTTAATTAAGCACATTTTTTGAAGTCCTAATTTTTATTTGTTTTTTAATATTACGATCAATATTGTTTTGTGGACTTTTATTGCAGTGTTATCGTACCTTGAGTTTTTGGTATTGTTACGTCCCTAATTTGTACACTTGTATCTTTGTTTTCCCTTTCTGTTAAATTTGTTTTACATCACATTGCATCTTTCAACAAACAAATTTTTACCCCCTAGCCCTCCATCCCAAAAAGCTGCATGTTTGCAGGATTCAAAGTGATCGGCTAATGTATCGACATGTTTCAGAAAAAGAATCGGAGAGGGCCTGTGAAGGTGTGATGGAAAAAGCAGCGGAGGAAACTGTTGAACAGAAGACAAATGTAGCGGTAAAGGGTGAAGCTGCCCTCAAATCAGAGTAAGTAATTAACCATCTGTGGAACACACTCGTGTGTTCCTCGTGTTTGGTGGCACAATTGAACCATACTCTCTTGTGTGAAGAACTCAAAGACTCAAAAAAAAGCAACACTTGCAGAATCTAAGAACAACTTTATTGTCAGGCTTGTGGTCTTCACCAGGGTGATCCTGATCAGGTATTCAGATATTCAGATATTTTCCTTTCTCTGTGGGTTTGAATGAGGTGAAGTTGTGCGAGTCCCTTCAGTGCATCGTGTCTTGTCTGTCAGTCCCCTCCTCGTGACAGGCCATTATAATGCTGACACCACACCAGTCTGCCTCTTGCAACCCCCCCTGCCCCCAGTAACCATTTCACACTGCACACTTCTTTGTGCGATGGAGCCATCAGAACTACACGGTCAGCAAAAAGGCTCTGCAGCTATAGTGAATGCAGTTGACTTCTTAAACAGAACATGGACGTAGCTCTTGCTCCCATTTTCAGAGGCCGCTTATGCAGTTTTACCAGTTAAAGCTGAGGTTGGCAGGTTATTTATTGTGTCATTTGGCAGAAGTTCCATAATAATACTTAAGCACAATGTAATTCAAGTGATCTGAGAGAAAACTAGACTTCTCCTCCTCCTCTTGGAGAGTAGACAGTCTCGTCGAGGATTCCTCCTGGTGAAAGATCTTGTCATGAGTGACCTCTTGTTTCTGATCAGTCATGTAGACAGAAAGTTGCATAATATAAACGGCACAATGATCTGACGGCTTTCATGTAGTGTGACCAAGACTTGATGAATTCAAACTGAGGTCAACATAACACAGTGGCCGTTACACGCTGTATTCAAGTATTATTTTGTCCAGTTGTTTTTCATGATTTCCTTTTCTTCTTAAATTTGCAGATTCCTAACAACCAAAGAAAAATTTCATGAGTTTGTAGACTCCGAGTGGCAGGGCTCTAGAGGAGAAAAGGCCGGTGAAAATGACGAAGCTGAGGAGACAAAGGAGACGTCTGTCGGGGAACCTGACACTAAAAAGCTCAAACTGGATCCTGAGGAGAGAAATAAAGCGGGAAAACCAGACGGCAAACGAGTCCGCGGACAGAATAAGTCAAGGCCGCACATGAAACCGACCGCTTATGATGAGAAACGACTCTGTCTCTCAGTTATTCAGGTATGAAAATGTAACGGACCTTTCACAAATACCACATGCGTTATTTTTCAGTCATACTTACTGTCATGACTCCTCTCATTCATGCAGGACAATAAGGAATGCCGCTTTGGAGACAAATGCAACTTTGAGCACGATGTTGCGCAGTACTTGGCCAATAAGCCCGCCGACATCGGGGAACGCTGCTACCTCTACGACACATTTGGAAAGTGCACTTACGGTCTCACCTGTCGCTTCGCCAAGGCGCACACTACACCCGACTTCAAAACCATGGAGAACGCAGAACTGATGAAGAAGTGTGAGGGCAGGAGCACGGTGAAGAACAGCCTGAGTAAAGACCTTCAGAATCGCCTGAGAAAACGTTCGGTGTCCTTCAAGAAGTCAGCGGAGTACCTCAAGACACTTTCTAACAACAAAAAAGAACAGCAAGGGAACGGTAAGAGGAATAAAGAGCATTTAAATATGTTTACTAGAATAAAACACACGTGGCGGCGCAGATGTCAAGCTCACCGTTTGCATCCTGACAGTTTTTTCCCGCTCCTTTTCTGTCAGTCGTTGTCTCCTAATGAGTCTGTTAAGTGGTTTGAAATTAAACCGACACTGACAGAAGTGCAGTAATCAGAACTGAAAAGGAAGCGTCTCTGAAGTGGCACTTATTGGAGCTGTCATTTAATCAGCTCATCCTATTTTTAGTTCCCGCAGCGTGCCTGCCATCTCTTTCTCATGTTGAACAGGTGTTGTATGACAACCTGTGTCAATTTTCTACCCTTGATTTAAAAGCTCCTCAGCTACACGGTGTCGCTGCTCATTAAAACTTGTTTTATGTTTAGTTTACAAATGTTTTGTGTATTTAAACATATTTAATGAAAGTATATTTGAGTAAAATGTGAATGGATTTAAATTAAGTTGTGTAATTCAGGTTTTTGTCACACACAGGTGATGCTTGTGCGGCTGAAGTACCTGCAGATCCAACAGGAGGGGAGCAGGATGTGTCTACTGAAGCAGAAACACAGGTACAAACTTCCACCTCTCTTATATACTGTATATATAAATGTTTTACGCTTGCTTGAAATGTTTTTTGAAAAAGAGTTAAGGCACTTAATGTGAGATGGAAACACATCTTCCGAATAAATTCTGACACAGCAGACATTTAATTCACATGACTGATCAGCTGTTTCTGCACTGAGAGAAGAAGACGGCATTAAAGAATAATTACAGAAAAAAATCTGTTTTCTCTCATAGAAGGGGGACAGGCTTTCTTCTTCTTCTTCCTCTTCTTCTTCCTCTGCTTCTTCTTCTTCTTCTTCTTCTTCCTCTGCTTCTTCTTCTTCCTCTGCTTCTTCTTCTTCTGCTTCTTCTTCTTCTTCTTCTTCTTCCTCTGCTTCTTCTTCTTCTTCTTCTTCTCCTTCGAGTTTTATGGACTGTTTTTGTCTCCGGTTGATGGTCTACAGCTTTGCTTAACATAGGCTATACTAGTTTATTCACTACAAACCAGTTGATGGAATTGCTGACATTGTATTCTGTTTCACTTATTTTATTCTATCTATTTATTAATTTTGACCTATTTATTTATTTTTAATTTCTTGATTGTTTCCCCTTTTATTTTTGGTTTTACCCATTTCAGTACATATTTATCTTCTATTTTGAGTTTTTATTCTGCCTCTAGTGTTTCCTCACTTATGATTGTGTTTCCTCAGTTCCTGTTTTTGATGAGTGCTGTTTCTTATTTTAGTATTTTATTTGATTAAAACAAGCCAAAAAAAACAAGTCGTTGTTTTGGGCGTATGGGGTGGGATTGGTTTTTATTCTATTGTATGAAGCACTGTATGAAAAGTGCTACATAATGTCTGACGGATTAATTGATTGAATGATTTTACAAGTATTTTTTGTGATCAGCTGCAGGCCAGCCCAGATAAGCCTCCTCCAGTGAAGACTGTTGGCCCACTGACTGATGCAGATGTTATCAAGTTGCGTCCGTGTGAAAAGAAACAGGTATATCTCAACCAACTGTGTTTCCCCCAAAATAATATTTTCTTAAAGTTGTTTGGTGACTAATTAATTTTAAATAACACAGGGTATATTATGTAAACCATTTTCTGGCAAAATAAATGTATAAAATAATTTTAAAAAAGCATAAGGTTTCATAACCAGTTAAAAACTCCTTGTAGTAGCTTTAAGAGGACATTTTTCAAATTAAATCTCTGCTCTAGTATTGTGGGTTAATGTCTGAAGGGATATTTTCTTTTTCTCTGTGTTCAAGGTGGACTTTAAAGACAAGCTCTACCTCGCTCCTCTAACCACCGTGAGTATTACCTGACTGAAGTGAATGCTGAAGTAATATGTCAATAATATACTAAATTATATAAAATGCTGACACATAAATAAGGTTTTTACCTGATGAAATCACAGTGTTTCCATCAACATAACATTTCCATATATGTCAATTTTGCGAAAACCAATACTTGCTTGCTTGATTTTTTTTTCTCTCATAGATAGCCAAGGTGACAGGTTTTCTTTCTTCTTCTTTGAGGTTTATTGGTAGTTCTCTGTTCTGTTGTTGTTGTTCTCTAGTTTGTGGCCTACAGCTATGCGTAACATAGGCCTCTGACGAAACTGCTTGGTGATTCGCTCCAAACTAGTTGATGGAAATGCTCCTAACTTGCAAAAGTTTGCTTCGAATATGCCTGACAGTTAGATGGAAAGACGGCTAATGATTCCTTCTGTTTCCTCAGTGTGGAAATCTGCCTTTCCGTCGTGTCTGCAAGCGCTTTGGAGCCGACATCACCTGTGGGGAGATGGCCATGTGCACAAACCTGCTGCAGGGGCAGCAGTCAGAGTGGGCGCTCCTGAAGCGGCACGAAAGTGAAGACATTTTTGGCGTCCAGGTTTGTATTGTTGTCATAAACACAGTGTTTATTTTTGTGTGAGAGAAGATTTCCTCCGTTCTGAAGTCCACGGTTGTGTCTCCAGGTGGAGGGCTGCTTCCCCGACACCATGACGAGGTGCGCAGAGCTCATCAACAACAACACTGAAGTTGACTTTGTGGACATCAACTCTGGATGTCCCATCGATCTCGTCTACAAGAAGGTAAACTCCCTCCGAAACGAGTAATCCCAAAATCAACATCGACACATTTTTACCGAAAATAAAAGCTTCAAAATAATCTTCAAGGACTCTTTGGTGACATCACAGACAATAAATCTGTTTTTCTACAGCGGCTGAGACAGAATCAACACAGAAAAAATTGAGTTTTACTGTCAGACAGACTTGTGTTTTATGATCGACTGTGTAAAGTACAGACGCTGGTATTTTGCAGGAATTATTGACGCTTTCTGACAGATGGTGTTTGTTTGCTTTCCTTCATCAGGGTGGAGGTTGTGGCTTGATGACACGCACCAGGAAGTTTGAACAGATAATCAAGGGAATGAACTATGTAAGTGTGGATGTTGTTACCTGATGTAAAGCATTACAGCTGTTGTTTTTTTCCATGTGCTGGCTTCTTTGGGCTAGAAATACATGAAGAATGTAACTGTAACACGAAAACAGTCTCCTTATTTGGCTTGGATTACATGTACAGTGACTGTCAAGGCTGAATGAAAACATGACTCTTTCT